>NAJQ01000095.1:22185-59068 GCA_005059865.1 Friedmanniomyces simplex
TGCCGCAGGAGTACAGCACTTTCGAAGGGTGGCAAGAGGACCCGAAGTTGAGGTATTGGAACTGCTGGGGCTACATCGGTGAGTCGACCTTACCATACCTGTCGAATGTCTTGGAACCGGACTGACCTGCTACAGACGCCCGCGACGGCGCACAATCTGTATTCCTCTCGCTGAAGAGCGAAATGAAGGGGCACCACCAGTACCTGATCGCCGCTCCCGATACCTGCATGCGGAAGAGCAACGACGAGCTGGTCAAGGCTATGTTCCCGAATGTCAAATACAACAAGACGGCGGGACCGAACGACACCTTGCTCTCCATTGAGAAGGCGAAGAAGGAGCTGGGTTTCAAGCCGGCGTACAAGTGGCAGGATCAGGTGCGCAAGTAGGGCGTCTCGCATGTGCGCTGTACGTACCGTAGCATGGCGACGCCATTTGGAGAGAACTCTTGGCTCTGGCTGCTGGCTCTGTCCACGCAATTTTGGATATCTTGCAAAAAGGATCAACGATACAAAGAAAACGTAGAAGATCTCTGCGTAATGCGACAAGAAACTACCTCAGTGAGTGTGTGACAACTATCTTCTCGTACCCACAGTATCCGCTCTTCTGTACTTCACGAGTGGACTGATCAACATGGGCGAGTAAGGAGCGTGTAGATGTGATGATGAGAGTTGGTATACGAGTATTGATTCCAGATGCTACAAATATCACATCTGGACGACAAAGTCCACGCACATCTGATCCCAAACTGCTATGTGGAGTGTACCTTACTCAGTAGTCACAGAAGCTCCCGCACATCTGCATCAGGAATCTAACCGCCCGCAATCTATCATCCACTAAGCCATCGCATGGCCACAATTTGTCTTTCAAGGTCACATATGCCGTCGCTTGCTTCTTCTGTGGCCCTTCCATCTCGACCAGATACTCCGCCGCCAGTGCGATGTACAGACGCATCAGATCATTGTGCGCGTCCAGCACAGCGTGGAAAGCTTGAAGCCTGGGTACGCCGAGGCTAAGCAACACTTCAACAGCGTTGAGGGGGTTGCCTTCCTTATCGTCCTTTTCCCAGCCGAGAATGTCGTTCTCCATCCCTGACATGGCCTGCAACAGGAGCTGTAGCTGGCCGAGTACTGGCGAGTCCGAGGCTAGAGGTCTCACAAGATCAGTTGGCAGACCGAAGGACTCTCGGAAGAGCACCATGAAGGGTCGGGTGGAGATGGTGATGATGCGCTGGGCCATCCACTCGTGCATAGCGGTTGTGCGTCCATGTAGATGCTGTTCACTTTTCAGTGCCTCACAAATAGGTGTAAACTTCTCTCAGTAGGACCGTCTCCCGATCTTCGACAATGGTATCGTTTTGCGAAAGCGCCATGTTGTCGAACTGCACTGTCTGGACAATTTATTGAAGGCCTCCATCACCTCCAGAGCTGGCGTCAGTGGCTGAGATGGGTTTTGGTCATATGGGCTGGCATCGAGTACTCGCAAGCAAGCGTCGAGATTGCCTAACTCATCCCTTTCTTCGGTCCAGTCAGGTCATCAATGATGCAAAGCCAGATCTAGAAGCAGGCTCCCAGTACGCGAGCTCCGGGACCGGACAGCTCGATAGGCAGAGAGAGAGAGAGGTCCACCAAGACCCACGGACTGGCCGCCTTGCTGACGCTGCGTGTGCAGTCCGGTAGCTGAGCGAGGATGTAGGTGAGGAAATTCGAGGAAATTGTGGACGGCTTCGAAGTCGCTTTCCGCAGCACTGCTGGGTCCGGAGTCGTTGCGGGTCAACTTTATCTGGCAAAGAGCATCGATCGTTTTTTTGCGGTAGCTGAAGGCCTTCGTGCTGCCTACTGCGGAGCGTTGAGAGAGCGCGTATGGTCGGGGACGTTCACCAAGTGAAAAGTGTCTTATGACTTGTAGTGTCATGAGCTATCATAATCGGCAGATCGCTTCCATAACGCAGTCCGGCAGAGCAGAAACGAGTTACCCATATATCTTATCATTATACCCCGTATTACACGCCGGCGAACTCCACCCGACGCTCCACCGCACACTCCCCATAATAATCACCATCAGGCACAACGCCCCCAGCACACTCGCCGCCGCGTAAGCATACCCGTGCCGGCTCCTCAGCCCGTGGATCTCCGCCGCCCACGTACTGACCGTAGTCAAGCACCCGCAGAACCCATCCTGCACGCCCTGTAGCACCTGGCAGCCCACGCGACCGCCGCCGATCCGGCCCATGATGCCTACGCCGACGTGTTGGATATCGTAGCACATCCCCTCCACGGCTGTGCCCAGCATATTGACAGTGAAGGTGCCGAGAGGGAACGACGGGACGAGTCCATTGAGTTTCAGACTAGCGTAGAAACGGAGTAGACAGCCCGCGGGCGTAAAGACCAGAGCGAAGAGGGCTTGTCCGCGCCAGGTTTCGTTCGCCCAGGCTCCGTGGGAGGAAGGGCCGGAAGGCCGATCCGGAGGCCAGATAGCGAGGAAGATGGCGCCGAGCCAGCTGCCCCAGGCTAGGAAGACGATGGCGGGGTCGATGAAGCCGCGGGTCAGGTGCTTCGGGATGCGGGGGGTGACGGAGTCGAGGAAGAGGGCGATGTGCGCGCCTACCATTAGCCCGCCGAGGGCGAGGGCTAAGGTGGCGATGACGACGGCGGCCCAGGCTTCGAAAGAGTAGCCGCGTGGGCGGGGCACGGTGGAAGTCGTGGTCGGTGAGCTGGAGGCTAGGTCGGCGGGGTGGTTGACAGGGGTTGGTAGGTCGTTTGAGAGAGATAGGAAGGAGTCTCTGGCGAAGGAGGAGAAGGAGGTGAAGCTGCCGCAGAAGCCTGTCGCTAGACCGATGTACAGCGGGATGGTTTTCTTTCGTTTGCTGCGCTCGGCCTTGTTCTTGGCTTCCATGTCGGTCATGTGGCCGCCTTTCTCACTCCCTGCTTCGACTGAAGCACACTCGTCTCGAAAGAGAGCCTGGTCTTCGGACAAGAAGCCCATGAGAACGCAGCCGGCAAAGTTGGCCCATATGACGGGGGTCACGATCGGTGTGCCGGGGTAGAAGGTCAACCATTGCATGCCTAGGCGAGCCAGCGTGCCTAGTATGGAGAAGAAGATGAGATAGGAGATCGTATAGATCTCCGTCAGCCAGCGGGGGACAGCAGCTGGCAGTTTGCGTTGTTGCGACTGGAGGTACTCTTCCGGTCTTCGCGAGACGTACGGCGATGGGGCGCCGGAGCTCTCGTCGTCGGCGTCGGCCGCTTCGGGATCGTCTAGTAGCGGTTCCTGTTGGGCAGTTCCTTGGGACGATGTGGCTACACTACCCTCCTGCTGCACTGGCGGTGGTGCTTCAGTCTCGGTCAAGCCTTTCTCTCCAGTGGGGCCGCTTACGCGTTTCCGTAGGGTGTCTCGCCCGGCTGGGTTGTGCGTCTCCAGACCAGTCTTGGGACTGTTCTGTACCCGTGCAGCTTGCTCCAGAGAATACGGATCCTCGTCACCAACCGGTCCATGGTCTGTGACTTCGTCCAGGTTCTGGAAGTCCGCAGGCTGCTGGTAGCTGGCACGTTTGCCCTTTGATTGGGACGTGTATTGACTGGATCCGCTTACGGGTCGCGATCGACGGTCGGTCCGCTGGGTCTCGTAGTGACTGTGACGTCTGCTTGCTAGGCTGCTGGACTGCTTCGCATCATCGTCTGAAGCGGAGTCTCCTACGAGGGTCTTGAGCTCCGGGCGAGAGGAGGATGCTGAGGGTTCAGCCATTGGTACGGTGGAGTAAGGGCACACACAGCAGCGGTGTCACAGGTGTCAGACTGCAAACCGCGTGCGATGCTGCGAGGAGGCTTCAGGGGAAACGGATGCAGCATGACGAGAAGTCTCGTAGTCGTCGGGTTGGATCTCCGATAAGGCAGTGGCGGCTCCCATGATGGCCCGGCGACACCCCTGTCCGGCAGATGGAAGTCCGACGGCTCGCCACGCAGCGGGAGCGGAGATCCCCGTGTCGATCGTCTCCACCTGCATCGCGCAAGACAGCAAGCTCTCTGTCCTTTTAGCACACACGCATATATTCACATCATCTAGGAAGTCAACCTGCGCTTGTCGCTGACGTACATCAAACGCTCCTATCATGGCAACACACTTCCCGGACAGTGTCCACATCTCCACCCACCCATGCCTACGCGCGAAGCTCAGTCAACTACGCTCCTCATCAACCAATGCCGCAGATACGAAACGGCTAGTCCACGAGATCGCCACTCTCATCGCCTGCGAAGCCCTTGAAGACACCTTAGCGACCATCGAAACAGGCACAGTAAGTTCCCCTCCGTCCATCCAGCCAAACACCGGCTGACACACTCTATCAGGCGAGCAATGGCTGATTATCTATGTCCCGTGCATATAGGACGAGTCCCCCCTCGGATACCAATACACAACCCAAGACATCACCCCCTCGCACATCAGCCTCATACCCATCCTCCGCTCCGGCCTCAGCATGCTCGACGCCGTGCAATCCTTACTCCCCTCGCCAGTCTCCGTCCACCATCTCGGCATGTATCGGGATAAGGGCACACTGTCAGCAGTAGAATACTACAACAACCTCCCCCAACACCGCACGGAGGAAGGTGCCGGCCGGATGGATCTAGCGATAATTGTGGACCCAATCATTGCGACGGGGTCGACGGTCTGCGCCGCGATCGAGACGCTGAGGGATTGGGGCGCGCCGCGCATTCTATGTCTTGCTGTGCTGGCTACGGAGGGCGGGTTGAGGAGGGCGGCGGACGTGTGGCCGGAGGGTGTCGAGTTGTGGGTTGGAGGGGTGGATCCTGAGACGGATGAGAGAGGCATGATCAAGCCAGGGTTGGGCGATATAGGGGATCGGCTGTTCTTGACGGTGGGGAAGTGAGCTTCATAGACGTGGGTGGGTGGGTGGCGGAACGCTGGAAGGATTGTGATACCTGGAAGGACTAGATCATGAGACAAATGAACGTCTACGAACATCGCTGACAAATGGGTCATCGAACTTGTCTGTTGTAGTGTAGAGGATACATGTACTGCAGAAGCCCGGTCTCCAGGATGTCGCATTCTCAATGACTGTCCACAAGCGTCGCGGCTCCGCTAGCTTCGTCGTCCACTCTTTGACGATTGGGAGTCGCGCCCAGGAGACGTCCGACTCGCCATACACCTATACAGTGCCCACTCCATAATAAGCCTTTCGAAACGTCTGATGTAACAGTTGCTGTCGACTCCACGTCCGTATTGTTTCCATATATGTGCACGGGCCAGCGATCTGAACGTCACTCAATCTTATCTCCGAGAGCTAACCAACACCTCCGCCTTTTGATCAAGCACCGACTCTCGCTACTCTGCTGGATACTCCGCGAAGACGAACAAGCTGGGTCAATACCGGAAGTGTTGCTACGGCACATGAAGCCATCCATCAGCCTGCCGAACGCGCCCTCAGACCCGAAACTTGCTTCATCAGACCGCAAACGCAAGCGTCCCAGCCATCAGCTATCTTCAGAGGACTCGGCGAAGCAGCAGACATTGCAGTCACTCTTCGCTGGCCCACAGAAGTCTCAAAGCAGTGCTGTCCCGACGTCACCCAACAGCAAGCGACTGAAGCCGGAGTCCACAGCCCCTTCCACCCCATCCAAGACGCTGGCAAGAGGCGAGATGTACAGCTTCGCCTCCCGCTCCCCAGTCTCCAACGGCAACGGAGTCATCGACCTCACCAATGGCTCGCCGCCATCATCGCCTCAAGCCCGGAGGATGACCGGAGCCTTCAAGAGCCGGTCGGGCATCAACCCGCATACTGGGACGAAGAAGTTGGTCGTCAAGAACTTGAAGACGAACAATAGCTGGGATAGCAAGGCGTACTTGAAGAAGATCTGGGGTCAGTTGGACGAGGCACTAGCCATCATCTTCAAGGACGGGAAGGATGGATTTAGTAAGGAGGATCTGTACCGAGGCGTGGAGAACGTGTGCCGGCAGGGCGGAGCCTCGACACTGTTCTCGAGGCTGGAGAGCAGGTGTCGGCAGCATGTCGAGCGGGACGTTCGGCAGCCGCTGCTTGACAAGGCTGGCTCGGATAATGTCACCGTGCTCAAGGCCGTGCTTACCGAGTGGGCGCGCTGGAAGCAGCAGATGGTCATCATCCACGCCATCTTTTTCTTTCTGGATCGATCATACCTGCTGTCTTCAAGTAAGCCAACGCTTTCGGAGTTGACGCCACAACTCTTCCGCGAGCTGGTGTTCAGCTACGATTCGCTGAAGCCGAAGACGGTGGCGGGTGCCTGTGATCTGGTCGCGGCGGAGCGGACGGGGAAGCAGAAGCTGGACCAGAATCTGTTCCAGCAGGCTGTGGACATGTTCCACGAGCTGCAGACGTACAGTGCGTCCTTCGAGCCGCAGTTCTTGGGCACGACTCAGCAGTATGTCGCCCAGTGGTCGGACGAGATGATTGTGGAGAAGAGCGTGCCAGAATATGTCGCACTGGCCGAGGACTCCATTGCGGCGGAGATGGCGCGCTGTGAGGAATTTGCGCTTGATGCAAGCACGAGGCGAGACTTGCTCGCCCTACTGGAAGACCATTTCGTCGTCAGAAAGGAGACTGATCTCACGGAATACGAAGCTCTTGCACCCTTACTGGACAACGGCGCAATGACTGACATGACTGCACTGTACGCTCTGCTGGACCGGAGAAGGCTCGGCAACAAGTTAAAGCCGGCCTTCGTCAAGTGGGTCGACGAGACCGGGACAGGCATCGTGTTCGGCAAGGAGGACGACATGGTCACCGATCTGCTGTCACTCAAGCGGAGACTCGACTTGACGTGGCGGACGGCGTTCCAGCGTGACGAGCTGCTAGGCCAAGCGTTGAGGGAGACATTCGAAAGCTTCATGAACAAGACGAAGAAGGGCGACGCTACATGGGGTACCGACAACACCAAAGTCGGTGAGATGATCGCGAAGTACGTCGATCAGCTGCTTCGCGGTGGTGCAAAAGCAATTCCAGATGTCCTCACCACCCGCCGAGCCTCGAGCATCAACGCCCCGCCGAAAGGCATCCAACTCCCCACCGCCGCGCAGATAGCCGAAGAAGAGAACAACGAAGACGATGAGCTCGACGAAGACGCCGAGATCAACACCCAGCTGGACCAAGTCCTCGATCTCTTCCGCTTCGTGCATGGCAAAGCCGTCTTCGAGGCCTTCTACAAGAAAGACCTCGCTCGCCGCCTCCTAATGGCGCGCTCTGCCTCCGCGGATGCAGAGCGCAGTATGCTGACTCGACTGAAGACCGAGTGCGGTTCGGGCTTCACGCAGAACCTGGAGCAGATGTTCAAGGATGTCGAGCTGGCGCGGGAGGAGATGCTGTCGTACCGGCAGCGGCTGGAGGACCGCATAGGGTTTGAGAAGGGCAAGGGCATCGATCTCAGTGTTAATATACTGAGCGCGGCTGCGTGGCCGACGTACCCGGACATTCCCGTAGTGATCCCGGCGAATGTGAAGAAGGCGATTGATGACTTTGAGATGCATTACAAGACTAAGCATACGGGCCGGAAGCTGGACTGGAAGCACGCTTTGGCTCATTGCCAGATGAAAGCCATCTTCCGCAAGGGCGCGAAGGAGTTGGTCGTGAGCAGTTTCCAGGCCGTGGTAATGCTGCTGTTCAATGGTGTGGGAGAGGACGAGCACGTGTCCTACAACCACATCCTAACCGAGAGCGGTCTGCGTAAGTACTCCTTTACCCACAGACCCAATCAACCTCAATACTGACTCCTCCCCTCACAGCCGAAGCAGAAGCAAAACGCACCCTCCAATCCCTCGCCTGCGCCAAACTGCGGCCCCTCACCAAACACCCCAAATCCCGCGACATCTCCCCGACGGACACCTTCACCCTCAACGCCGACTTCACGCACCCCAAATACCGCGTCAAAATCAACCAAGTCCAGCTCAAAGAAACCAAGGAAGAAAACAAAGAGACACATATCCGTGTCGCGGAAGACAGGAATTTCGAGTGCCAGGCTGCTGTGGTGAGGATTCTGAAGGGGAGGAAGACGATCGGGCATCAGGAGTTGGTGGCTGAGACGATCAAGGCGACTATGTCGAGGGGGGTGTTGGGGGTCGGGGATATCAAGCGGAATATTGAGAGGTTGATTGAGAAGGATTATATGGACAGGGTGGAGGGGGGGATGTATAGTTATATTGCTTAGAGTGGAGGATGGGAGTGAGTGCATGGGGTGGCGTCCGACGTATCCTCTCGCATCTATGCGACGTAAAGGTACCTTACCATCCGCAGGTGTCACATTTGGAAGCTTGTAGTAATTTGGGAAAGCGGACTGTCTGGGTGCTGATTGGGAGCCAAGTCACGTGAAACATTCCTGCCAGGGTCCGTTGCCAAGGATTCGTTGCTTTCAACATGCAGCCTCCGCCTTCATCGGAGGGCATCATCTACCACTCCCCCCTCACTCACCCCTTCCTCTTCTTCGCCGCCCTCTTCTCCCCCCTAACATCCTTTTTCAACCGCGAATCAACCATCTTATACTTGCCCTTCACGCCCCTCGGCCTCCCCGCGCCCTTATTCTGGCCCCCAGCTCTGACAACTTTCACCGCCGGCCGCTTCCCCTTTCCAGCACCCTTCTTAGCCTTGGCCATCAGTTTGCCGATTTCTCCCGCTTTGTCACGCTCGCTCATCCCTCCTACGCCGCCGGACTCGTCCATGAGACCTTCACTCTTTTTCTTCAGTTTCTCTAGTCTGCGTGCAGCGCGGAAAGTCTTCCTCGCTTTCGCCTCCCGAACCTTTTTGATGGGCCGAGCATTCAGCGCCCTCTGCTTTTCCTTGATAGCCTTCGCCGCCTCGGCAGTCACGGGTCGCTGCCGCTTACTGTGTTTCCCCTCGTCGTCGAGGAACCATTCGGGCAGACCGTCCGTGTCGCGGTGGGAGTAAGTGTTGAACTGGTCGTCTTCGAGTTGGGCGCGGGTGACTTTGCCCGTGGCGAGGGCGTGGGCGAGGGTCATGGCTTCGGCGGTTATGATGTCGATGTTCGGGCGGGCTTCTTTCTCGGGAGGGGAGGGGCGGTGGGTGGTTTCTTCCCAGTCCTCCTCGTCGTCTTCTGCGGTGGTCGGTTGGACGAGCTCGATGTCGCTTTCGTCGTCGTCGTCAGCGGCTGCTGCTTCAACAATATCGCCTCCGTTTTCTGCATCGTCGGAATCCTCAACTTCGGCGGAACTGGGCTTGAGATCCGGCGACACCGACGAGCCGGAGGCAACATCCACCCCACTATCCCTCGCCAAATCGACCTCGTCCGCCTCGTCATCCTCTTCCTCAATGCCCAAGCCTCCCATGTCCTTGAAGATATCCTGCTGGAAAAAACTCGCCGCCCTCCCACTCAAACCGCCCTTGCCATCGTCTTTCGGCCGAAGCTCATTCAACAGCCCCGGCGCTGCATCCTCTCCCTCCTCCATTTCCTCGTCATCACTCTCCTCCTCCATCAGTTCCGCATCACTATCCTCAGCATCCGTAGTCTCAGCGCCCTCATCATCGTCCTTGTCGAACCCCTCAAACTCTGCCTCCTCATCCTGGCCATGCGCCAGCTTCCGCATCCGCTTCGCTTTGGCCTTGGTATCGCGGTCCTCCTTCCGCTCCTGGTACTGGTCGTACATAGCGTCCAGCTCCCTCTCCAGTACGTCGCCGTCTTCATCCTCGTCCTCCGTCTCGGACTCGTCGGCTTTGGGCTTCTCGGCCTCGGCGTACATTCGCCCGCGCGTGATTTGGCGGGCGATGCCAGCCTTATCCACATCCTTGAGGCGGAACGTTCCCTCATCGCCCATGGGTCCGCCGGCGTCGATTCCGACGTCCGAGGGCGTGATCATATCCATCTGCATGCGGGTGATCTCCTTCTGCTTGCGCTCGTTCTCTTTCCGGCGTTCCTTGCGTTTGGCTTTGGTTTGGCCTTCCTGCATTTGCTGGATCTCTTCCTGCAAGCGCATTTCGTCGTCCATGGGCTCCAGTGTGGCGACTTCTTCGCCTGCCGCACCTTCTGCAGCAGTGTCATCTGTAGTCCCGGCCGCTGTTGTCGCGGTAGATGGTGCAGCAGGATCTGTCGACTTCTTCACCCGGAACCCAAAGCGATCCCGGGCTTTCAATCGCCACCGCAGCAATAACTTGAACTCCTTCCTACCCAGCACTTTCAAATCCGAACAGCACAACCTTACTTCCTCCGTCGTCTCAGGCAGCTTATCCAGCGCCGCCAACGCGATGTCTCCGTTCTTCTCCTGCCGGAAATGTAGTCTGTTCAGACTCCCCAACATCTTAATCGGATCCATCGTCTGCACAAACTCGCTCGCAGACGCCTCATGGAACTGCGTCCAATCCCCCTCCTCGTACCCTTCTCTCTTCCGCTTCTTCTTCTCAGGGTTGAAGACACGCGCTTCGTTGTTTACAGCCGCCTCCTCCACTTCCGCGAACGCATACTTCGGGTCCAAGAACCGGGGATCCAATTGCTTTGGCGCTTTATACCCGCGACAGACATAGAAGGTCTCGGCACTGACGTTGCGAGAACTGGGCGGTTTCGTCTGTTCCACTTTGTTGAATAATTGCTTGAAGATCCATTCAAGTTTCGCGCTGTCTTTGCTCCGGAAGACTTTCGTCACGAATGTGCCGTTCGGCGCCAAGAATTCCGTAGCTAGTTTCAGCGAGCTGAGGACGAGCTCGTTCTGGCTGAAAGCGTCTTGTACCCATGCCGTGCCGACATTCGGCGCACCGTCGTGGATCACGGCGTCTGCGCGCCAAGTCTTCAGGTGCCCGCGAATCGTCGCCCGACATCTCTCCGTCGTGATATCGCCCTGGAAGGTGATGGTCTTCGGGATCGGTTTGATCGGCGCCAAATCCACGCCCACGATCAGCGATTTCACGGGCATCGTCTCGGCGGCGACTTGCAGCCATGACCCGGGGGCGGCGCAGAGATCGATGAGGCATTTGGCGGTCTGGAGGAAGGAGTATTTCTTGTTGAGTTGGATGAGCTTGAAGGCGGCGCGGGCGCGGTAGCCCTTCTCCTTGGCGAGGTAGTAGTACTTGTCGAGACGCGCCTTGGCGTTCTTCTTCTGGATCGCCATGTTGGCGGCGGCGGTGGTGAGGGGTGGTGGTGTACAATTGAAGCTGTCTAAGAGAAGTTTCGTCTCGTGTTGCGAGATGCCAGCCGAACTCTTGGCAATCTAGATTAGATTACGTAGATCGGATCTAGCCGACGTCGCGTTGCGTAAAGTGAGCGGCGCGTCGACTTCCAAATTGACCTGACCACACCTCATCACTCATTTCACCTCACATTCCACCGCGCCCACGAACGCCGCTGCCAATGTTCACCCACCTCGCATCGACAGCGACATGAATGGCCGCAGCTGCGATACTTGTTGCGATGCATGGAGAGAGCGGAGCGAGCATCCACCCATTCTTCCAACGAACCAATGGCTGCCACGATGAGGCCCAGCATTACGCGACCAACGACGACGTACAGCTACATGAGGTCGAACAACTCGATGGAGCACAAGACGAGAAGCCCAAGCCTAGAAGAAACAGGAAGCCAAAGGGACAGCCCGAGGATGAGACTAAGGGCAAGAAACAGAAGACGCTGCAAGATATCCTGAACCCGAAAGCTCCTAGCCAGCACGTGGACGGCAACTCCCTCGACGATGCCATCAACCTCATGTCATCTGACCCGATCGTGGAGGTCTCGAAGCGTAAACGAAAGCGGCCGAGCGAGCTACGTTCCCATGAAGTCGTTATCGACGACCGGGAGATCGCCAACTCGACGTCTGATCCCGCATTTATGCTCAGTGAGCCTGCTGCACCAGCTATGGCTCGAAGACCGAGCTCGCCACGTGTGGTGATACCCGCTTTTTCACCTCTGCCTCGAGGAGTCTTTCCGGTTGACGATGCAGCTGTGGATCCGGACGTGGATCCTGCCAGTGCGCCACCACCCAGGAAGGTACTAAGGCTGAACGCGAACGGGAGATTTAGCTCGCCGGTCTCGAAGAAGGATAAGCAGGATGGTGAACCAGCGCCCGAGGTGGCCAGGAGGAGAGGCAGGCCTCGCAAGTCGAAGGAGGCTGCTAGGCTTGTCGTTACGATACCCTACGCCCACGATGCCTCATGGCCAGATCTAAGTTTGAGAATCAGCCGCATACTCTCGGGCGAAGAGAAAGTAGCATTGCCTGCAGAGAAGCAGACAACGCCGAGAAAGCTACGTACACCGAAGAAATCGCGGAAGCCTACTCATCCGTTCTTCACTGGCAAGCCGAAGGATGGACCTCAGCCGCTCAAGCTCGAGTCTCCGCGAAAGACGACTGCAACTACCCCTGGCAAGCTTAAAATGCAGGTCCTGGGTGATCGTATGCCGGAGGTCAAAGAAATACCGTATGTTGTTGGGTCCGGCCTGCTGAAGGATCGCTTGATAGTGAAGCATCCCGGAGCTACAGATCCGCCGTGGCCGGATAGGGACCAAGCGCATGTGCGTGGACTCGGTGGAGACGAGCGGATGCCTGCGCCTGCCGACTCAAGCACATTGCCGAGCAGGAAGCGGAAGAGAAAAGCTGCGGAGTTGCCCTTTCCGCCAAATGAGTCCGTACTGCGGCATTTCAGCGCCAATTTACGCCCGGAAGAGGCACGCAATTTACGCACGGATGGCTTCTTTGAGCTACCTATCAGTTTACGCGTCCCCGAGAGGCTTCTGATTACTGGGCACGAGATACGACGACGTGTCGCCCCCGAGCTTTCCATGAAAATTTACGATAATGCGGATGATATACTCACCTCAGACCTCCCAACATCTTCACAAACGAGCGTGCACCCTGCACTCCAGATTTTGTGGGGCAGTATACCTCGTACACTATCGGCTTTTGACGAGCTCAAGGGCGAGAGTTTGGGCTGGGCTCAGAAGTATGCCCCGGAAACAGCTGCTGAGGTCTTGCAGCCTCCCCACGAGATGAGGGTTCTAAAGGATTGGCTTACGGCTCTTACTGTCACCGCTGTCGAGAGTACAGGCGCTGCGCAGAGCAAAGCGCCGACAAAAGTGGACATCAAGCCCAGGAAGAAACGCCGGCGCAAGCACGACGACATGGATGATTTCCTAGTTGACAGCGATGAAGAGGGAAACCACAATCTGGACGAACTCGCCGACCCTGAGGATACCCTGACCCACGCAGGCACCAAGCCGCATAGATCCGTCCTCCAGACAGCAATCCCCGGCACCAAACTCAGCAATGCCGTCCTTCTCAGCGGTCCCCCGGGCTGCGGCAAGACTGCCGCCGCGTACGCCGTAGCCAAGGAGCTGGGCTTCAGAGTCTTTGAGATTAGCTCGTGTGAGCGGCGGAGCGGGAAGGACGTCCTGGATAAAGTGGGTGATATGACCGAGAACCACTTAGTCAAACATCATGGCCTTGTTGGTGAAGCAGGTGAGCTGTCCTCGGCTGAAGAACCGAATCCGAATAAAGCGAGGTTGGAGGAAGCCTTTGAGAGGGATCTGGCTAGTGGTCGGCAGGGGAAGATGGGGGCTTTCTTCAAGCCGAAGGCTGGGGTCAAGCAAGCGGCATCGAAGGTCCAAGCTCAGACGAAAGGGACAGAGAAGGAAATGGTGATTAAGGCTGTAGAGCAAGCGGTCAAGAAATCAGGCAAGGATCAGCAGCAGTCGCTCGTCCTGCTTGAGGAAGTCGACATCCTCTTCAAAGATGACAGGGAGTTCTGGAACACGGTGCTGAAACTCATCGTCTCTTCGAAACGGCCTTTCATCATGACATGCAATGACGAGGACGTTGTCCCGTTGCAGGCGATGAACCTACACGCTATCCTACGTTTCTCGCCACCGCCGGTCGACCTGGCCACGGATCACTTGCTACTTCTGGCCGCTGCTGAGGGTCACTTGCTGAAGCGGGATGCGGTTAGTTCACTCTACCACGCCAAGGGACGTGATCTGAGGGCCAGTATCGCGGAGCTGGACTTCTGGTGCCAGATGGCTGTCGGTGATGTCAAGGGAGGGCTGGGATGGATCTATCAGCGATGGCCGCCGGGCTCGGATATGGATGAGCAGGGGCGGAAATTAAGGGTGGTGAGCCAGCAGACTTATCGGGAGGGTATGGGGATGCTTCCTGGGGGTTTGGATGGCGAGGAAGGGATGACGTGGGGTTGGCGGGAATTTGGCGTGCAACCGACGGATTTGCTTGACTCTACCTCGACATCGTCGGTGGAAGACGGCGGACGCCTCGCAGCGCTGAGGCGACATGCTGTGCAGGCTGAGGCGCTAAGTGCTGTCGATGTGTTCGCTCGTCCTGGGCTTCCGGAGAGTGCTGCGCTGGATACCACGGCGCCTGAGATGCTGGACAAAGCTCGTGGGCAGTACATCGAGGGTTTGCATCTCGTGCAGACCGATGAGCGGATTGATCACACGGGACTGAGCATGCAGCTTGTGGTCGCTTCCGTGTGCGCACTCTCGCACAGCTCGACCCCCGATCACTCCGCGACGGGTACCATGGACCGCCTGCGATCCAACGTCACAGCCAAGTCCTCCGTCGCAGATGGAAAGCGCATGCTAACACGCCACGACTTCACGGTCTTCGACCCCATCTCCTCCGCCCCCGACTCCGCTCTCTCAACCAACCCCACCGGTCTCCTGCAGTCAGCTTTCGACGGTCCCCTCTCCATTATCGCCACGGACCTGGCGCCTTACGTGCGGTCGATCGTGCAACACGATCTCGCGCTTGAGGAGGAGAGGGAGAGAGTTGAGGCTCTGTTGGCGGAGGCTGAAAGGGGGAAGGCCAAGAGGAAGAGGACTACGAGGGCCGCGAGGAGTGCGGTGGAGGGGGGTGAGAGGGGGAAGGTGAGGAGGGAGAGGTGGTTTGGGGGGAGTCTGGGGGTGGAGGGGGTTTTGGGGACCGGGGGGAGGGAGTGGCCGAAGACGACAATATTCGGGCCTGGTACGGAGGGAGGGAGTGTGGATGGCGAGTGAGGAGGATTCTGTGTTGTGTACCAAGGAGACGTGACGAGACGCTCTGCACAATATGTGCCATCTAGTAGCAAAAATGTTATGCTGATAGCTTTGCTCTGCAGCAGTCCGGCACGCTAGCCGACGCCAAGTCAGCCTCCACCTCGGGAAGCCTGCAACCTCACCTCTTCACAAGCTTGATCCAAGCAACGACTGTTGAAAAGTTCCGGCCAATACGACATTTACTACCACCTCTAATTGGAAGCTTCAAAATGCTGCAAGACATCGTGATCGACCTCTTACCCCTCACAGGATCGCTGGGAATGCGGAGATTGCTCAGGAACATGATGTCAATGCCCGCTCGCGATGTTACGTTCTGTGTCACGTACCGTGCGACCACACTGCCTACATGTAGGTCGGCGAGCAAGACATTGATGAACTAAAGCTCGCGAAGCCCAAGGTAAGTACTCTCTTTCGTCCCTCACAAACTCTCGCAGCATCGCAAGAAACGCGGCCATGGTTCGCTTTCCCCATCCCATGGCGTCTGCCATACTCTCCGCCGGCCTCGCAGTCGCCCAAGTCGACTACAGCCAATACGTCAGCCCCCTCATCGGCTCGGAAGGCCCGTTCCCAGGTCTCGCATTTGGCGGCGGCGATATCTTCGTCGGCGCTGCTCTGCCCTTCGGCGTCGCTAAAGTCGGCATCGATACCTATGAGGATAACACGACATTTTCCACGCTCAATGGCGGTTACACGCCTCAAGGCCGCGTCACGGCGATCAGCATGATGCACGAGTCTGGTACAGGTGGAGCTCCGAAATACGGCATCGTGCCCCAGATGCCCCTCTCGACGCTCGAGGGCGTGGACGTGCTGGATAATACTACGTACTGGCAGCAACGGGTAGGCGAGGACACGGCGCGGGTGGGGTATTTTGCTACGCAGCTGGAGAGTGGGGTGGGTGTGCAGTTGAGTGCAGGAACGCACAGTGGGATCATGGAGTACGATTTCCCGGCTGGAGGGGAGAAGCATGTTCTGGTCGATCTATCGCATTACTTGCCATCGGAAACGGGCGGAAGTGGAAATCAGGCGTATGTGGCTGGGGCTATCGACTTGCAGCCGGGTGGGAAGGTGTATACAGGGTATACTACCGTAGGTGGAGGGTGGGGTGAGAGTGCGCCCATGACTGTGTATGTCTGTGGGGAGTTCGAGCAAGCGCCCGATCAGGCGAATACCTTTTCTGGACGACTCACGGATCCGATTCAGAGGTATCATACATGGTCTAATGGGCCGGTGCCGCAGGCTGTATTCTCGAATTTGAGCGAGGTGTCCGGTCCGCTCAACAATCGGGTCGGGGCACTCTTCACGTGGTCGAATGCTTCCTCATCCACCGTGAGGTCCCGGGTTGGTATTAGCCTCATCTCGGCGGACAAGGCGTGCGACTTCAAGAACAAGGAGATAGGCTCGTGGAATCTCAACAATACTGTCAACGCCGCGGTGCAGAAATGGAATACGGACGTCTTCAGCAAGATCCAGGTCCCGACGGATTCGTCGCAGAACCGGACGAATCTAGTGCTGTTGTACTCGAGCTTGTACTTCATGCACTTGATGCCGTCTGATCGGACTGGGGAGAATCCGCTCTGGTCGAATGATGAACCCTCGTGGGACGATTTTTATACGTTGTGGGATATCTTCCGATGCACGACTTCGTTGTATCACCTTATACAGCCCGAGCGATATGTATCCATGATACAGGCGTTGATCGACATATGGTACGTACCTTGTTGTGCTTTGAAATACCAGACAGACACTGACTATGCTGCGTGCTGTAGGCGCTGGGAAGGCTTCATGCCGGACGGTCGCAGCGGCAACTATAACGGTCTCGTGCAGGGCGGCAGTAACGCGGACAATGTGCTCGCCGACGCCTACGTCAAAAAGCTGGCCGGCATTAATTGGACGGAGGCGTATCAAGCTATGCTCAAGGATGCTGAGGTGGTCCCATACAATACTTTCAGCTTCACAGACTTCACGGCCAGTGTCAAAGAAGGCCGTGGAGCGCTGTACGACTGGATCCCACTCGGCTACGTCAGCTCTGATCGCAGCACGCGGGCAGTATCTCGCAGCGTCGAATATGCACTCAACGACTTTTCACTCTCGCAGGTCGCTCGCGGCGTAGCTCCGAACGACACGCAGAAGTACCTCCGGAGATCCGCGCAATGGCAGAACATCTGGGCGCACAACGTCACGCACAAGAACTTCACTGGCTTCCTGGCGCCAAGGCTTTCCAGTGGTGCGTTCAATATCAGCGGGTACAATCCGGCGCTTTGTGGTGGATGCGAGTGGTCGGCTATATCGTACGAAGGGACACCCTTCGAATACTCGTTCACGATCCCGCACGACATGCAGACGTTGATCCACTTCATGGGCGGTCCGGCGGAGTTCGAGAGGAGGTTGGACTACATTTTCATGCCGAACACGAGCGAGCAGAATCTGGGTGCCAACGGAGCGGGAATCACCACACTTATAAACATTGGGTAGGTTGCTTGTCTTCTTCAGCTCATGATCGCTAGCGGACTAACGTGCGTATCCAGCAACGAACCCGACTTCGCTACACCGTACGAGTACAACTACCTCAACAAGCAGTACAAGAGCGTCCAACAATCCCGCTCACTCGCCAACACTTACTTCCACGACGCTCCTTACGGTGTTCCCGGCAACAGCGATGCTGGCGCCTTGAACTCGTGGTTGATCTGGCAGATGCTCGGTCTGTATCCCGTCGTCACGCAGCCGGTCTACCTCATTGAATCACCATGGTTCTCCGACATCAACATGACGATCAATGGGAATGCTACGCTTCGTATTACAGCGACTGGGCTGGACAACGCGAACAGCTACTATGTGCAGTCGGTGAAGGTGAATGGCCAGCAATGGAACCAAAACTGGCTGGAGCACAGCGACGTTATGGTGAGTGGAGGAACGATTGAGTACGAGCTGGGCAGTGAGTCGAAGCTCTGGGAGAGCGGCGATGTACCACCATCGCCTGGACACTTAGTATTGTAGATGAAGACTAGCACTGCCGGACTCGTTGTGACTGCACTTGGGTTACGGGTGCGTATAAGTCTCCACCAGCTCGCTCTGCACCGCACCGTACCCCCGAACGAGTATGGCCCCCGCACGTTAGAGCCCCGAAGTGGCTTCCTCAAAGCTCCCCTCATGCTCTCCCTTCTCTGCGCCTGCTTGGTCTACACCTAGCTCCCCTCCCCCTACTCCTCATCCAACTCGTGCGCTTCAACCCAAACGACATCTCGCCGCTCCAGCTGGCCTATATCCCGCTCTCCATTGATGTCTTGGCCCGGGGCCCCGTAGCGCACCATCAGCTCCATCCCTAGACCCAGCTGCTGGCCCTCATTCACGCTAACCATCACATTCCGGATGTGTTCTCTATCCACGTGGATATTCTGCCCATGGGCGCAGTGCACGAAAAGATCGAGCGCGGCGTTCATGGCGCGATTCCCGTTGCGGTGAATCGAGCGAATGAGTGTCTCTCGAGCATCCAGATCAGGCGGATTAGTCACTTCGGAAAGGCGCAGGACGGCGTACGCACGCGATTGAGCCCGCTGGGAAGGGTCAACGAGAGCCGGATGTAGGGTCCGGTTCGCCAGTTGGCCCGGTTGATTCTCTATACCAGAGCTGATTCCGTGGGCGTGGGCGGTGAAGGGGGACTCTAGTGGCACACCGAGCGGTATGGCGTATTGCTGCGCCTGAGATTGGGAGTGCGGGTATGCAGCTAAGTCCACGCGGTAGGGAGCAGCGGTTTGGACCCGCAGTCGTGGTTCCTGTAATAGTTGCGACGCGGCCACTTGACTGAATCTGAAATCTCTGGTCGCCGTTGGCGGCATCGCCCTGCCGTGGATTATCGTTGCCCTTTTTTGATGATGACGAGTCGCTCCCGCCTTCATCGTTCTCGTCTTCGTCGTTGCCGTCCTCGTCGCTCTCATCTTCCTCGCTCCCATCTTCGTCGCTGCCGTCCTCTTCCTTCCAGTCTTCGTCGCTGTCACTGTCGTCTCCATCGCTCTCGTCATCGTCACTTGCCCCGACATCACCCTCCGCTCCAATGTGCCCCTTGTCATCGCCCATCTCTACGTCGTCCATCTCCTCGCTGTGTACTACCTCAGCCTGCTGGCCGGGTATCCCGTAAGAAGTCAGATGTTCGCCATGTCCCGTCCGATTAAACTCGAAGCCTGGGCGCGCCGTAAATGCTGGCTGGCCAACCGGGTCGTTCGTGATTCTCAATCTTGCTAAGCCACTCTCTGCGCCAACCTCGTTCGGCTCTCGCATTTGCTGCTCTCTCATACTTCGCTCTTCTGGTGCCAAAACCAAAAGTGTATTGAGAGAGGCCAGCAGCGGTTATTATACCCATGCCTGACAAAGCGCAGTGCTTTGCCTGCGTGCTACTCTGATCTGGAACATAGACGAAGCGCCTCTTTCGGTTCGTTGTTGTGACGATCGTAGTATGTGGGCTTGCTTGTGTGTCTTGGTCTTCAGGAGCTGGTCCTTACAGTGGTGTCTTTGAGCTGTTGAGAGTCAGTGTGGTATTCAGTTAGCAGCACATGCACGGCTTATTTGCCCGATGTACGGGTTCTTTCACAGTTCGGCCGCATGTACAAAGCTTGAGCGTACACGTAGCGGCGAATATTCGTGTTCGGCACCCGTGCGCACTGGGCAGGCCAAGTATGTTCCGGAGAATCATAGCACAAATGTGCAGTCAGTTGCCTTGTCAAGTATCCGTCTTCGTCGTTGTCTTCGAAGTTCTACGCAGTTGTCTGATCAGCACACACGTGCCCTTTGCCATAAGCTGGGCAAGAAGTCATTAGGTCTGGTAGACTTTCATCATTGCTAGTGAAGCGGTAGGAACGGAAGTCGGGCTGGAATGATGAGAGCGTCTGGATGGTAGTGAAGGGGGTTCAGCCGGATCGACATATGCATGCACTTCCCATTGCTACTCCAGCAGAACGCAACCGGGCTGCCAGATAGCGGAAGTGGAGATGTGGCAAATGCAGATCGTGGTATCAACGCACAGCCTGTACTTGCCGCCTACGCACAAGCTGCCTCTTACGGCCCATCATCACCGGGGACCCGCTACATCAATCACACGCCTCGAACAATCTGATCCGCAATCTTTTCCGCAAAAGCATAGATCGTGCTTTGAGGGTGTCCCCTGAAACCGTACAATCAGCATCCAGAAACCCACAAACGAGAACTATTTTCTGCTTCGATGAATATACTCACGGCGGCAGGAAAGGGAAAGCGGACGCATCCACTATTCTCAAGTTCTTGGTGCCGAAGACGAAGGCATTGGAGTCGACGACGGCCATGGTGTCGTTTTTGCAGCCCATCTTGTTGGTGCCGGATGCGTGGTAGACTGAAAGAACATAGCGTAAGTATCCCAGACGTAGACACAGACACTGCGGCCGCAAGGACATCGAGCAAGTGGCAGCGTCAGTAGACAGAAAGTGCATGGGCCATCGTACCCTGCAAGCCTGTTAGTCTTCAACTCCTCAAAGATGTACCGTTAGACGTACTGTAATCATCGCCTCGCCGATGTACTGCATAATCTGCTCATCAGTCTGCACGACTGGTCCCGGCAGCGCTTCCACGGGATCCGCGACGCCAAGGTCCGCGAGGACCTGCCAGATGGCTCGGGCGCGCTTGAAAGCCTGCAAGACCATCTCCTTGTCCCTACATACCAACACTGTATCAGCCGGGATACCTAGCATTGTCTCCGGGCAAGGAGGACTCACGCTTGAGCAGTGTACCACGCCGGGTCGACGTTGGGTAGATGCCACATATCCGGGCTATTGAGCGTGACCGTCCCGCGCGAGAGCGGTGACACGAGAGCAACCAGCAGAGTGCCGTAGTTCTTGCCGTCCTTGGGGTCAGCGGTCTGCTTGTTATGTTCGTAGCCGTTGTAGGCTCCATTCGGCAACCACTCAATCTCCGGCCAGTCCGGAGGGAAGGTTGCCAGCTGAGCAAGCGTTTCGTTACTGAGCTTGCTCCGGTACGGCTCCGGCAGCTTCTCGAAGCCATAGTAGTCGGGCCCGAAGATCGAATCTGGTCCACTGGCGGACTCCAGATATGTCTGGATGAGCTCGTTTGCAAGTGTAGCATTATTCACGCCTGCCGAAGCGGTATTCACGTTCACAGCATGAATCGTGCCGAATACCGGGTGGTCCCACATATTCTTGCCCACACCTGGTAGATTCATTTTACAACTGATGTTGAACGCTGCGAGTTCGGTGCAGTTGCCAATTCCGGAGACCATCAAAAGCTGCGGAGACTGGAATGCCCCTGCAGACAGTATGACCTCCTTCCGGGCTGTGAGGGTGAAGTTGACGGAAGGCGTGCCGTACGTGCCTTGTGTCAATGCGGATACACCCGTCGCTGTGGTGCCGTTGAACAGGATCTTGGCGGCCAAAGTGTTCTTATATACGATTGGGGCCGAGTGGTTGTTGAGTGCTGTTTGTAAGTAGGAGGCCTACACAATGTCGTTGGGTGTTCAGTTCGTATTTTATCTCGAGATGTAATGTGGATCACTCACCTCGGAAGATGACCGATACGCAGTTACCGGGTCGATTGTCTGTAGAGCATAACCAGACCCAATGAGATAGCCACTGCTGAAGCCGGGTAATTGAGGCATTCCAACCTCGGGAAACGCCCGATGAAACCAAGTCCCGAGCGGGTCAACCGAGTTGGAGAAGGACACTTGCACAGGACCGCCGTCGGGCTCGAAAGCCGCCGCATCGTATGGATTACTGGAGTTGACATTGGAGCGTGTCTCGTTCGGTGGCGTGAAGTGGACCGCTTTCTTGTAGTACGGCAGCAAGTTGTCCCAAGTGTCTTGCGCGCGTGGAACGCATGGTCAGCGAAATGGGACGGACAACCTAGGTCACCAGCCTCCTGAAGCGAGACTCACAGCTCTGGTCCTCGACATCGTCGGCCCACTTCTGGAGGCTGTCGACTGTCGCTCGCTGATAGAGGTAGTAGTTCCTTGCGGAGGAGCCTCCAAGGACTTTACCGCGAGCGTAATGGATACTGCGGTTGGCAGACCCCTACCTCGTGTGAGCGGCAGAACCGTGACAATATACTATGACCACAACTCACCGACTGCGGTGTTGTCGAGATACCCTAAGCAACGGAAGAGCCTACGGTTAGCTTGTAATTCCGCATCAAAAGGTGATTAGTCAAGCGTACCCAATCAACCAAAGGCTGGAAGTTGGTAGGGTCTGAGCCCGTGAAGAACGTGGCATAGGCCGGGACTACGCTGAGGTTGGAGTTGTCCGTCTCGTAGAAGCCACCAGCCTCGATCACCGCAACGCTCAGTCCGGCTTGAGAAAGTCGAGTTGACATTGCAAGTCCCGCGGTGCCACCACCCACGACCTGACATTGATGTCAACGAGTCTCCACGACACCTGCAATTGCTACAGCCGTCGGTACGCTTACGATGTAGTCGAAGGTGGCATTGTTGCCGGGGACGCCGAAAGACGACGAGACGAGCGGTTTGCCGTTGGGATGCTGCTGATTGAGAGCAAAGTCGACCGCTCCGGTCAAGGGCAACAGCAAGCTACCCAGGCAGGCGAGCCATTGTGAGAAGGCGGTGTGGCGAGAGGTTCGGCTCATGGCTCATAAGGTTCGCTGAGAGTCAAGATGCTGATAAAGGGTAGGTACGGTACTCAAGGAACGACGACGGCTTGTTGATGGAGGGTGTTGTGGGCAGTCGAGTCCTCGTACCGCATGGGCATTCGGCGCGGCAGAGCCCGAGTACCACGATGTCGTCGTGGGGGTGATGTCCAACCTGCAGCGAAGGATCAGGCACCGCCCGCCCGCAATCATCGCATGGCCTTGATTGATTAATCGGCAGGGGGTGCTCGCCTTCGTGTCAAGTCGACCTTCCCAGTGGAGATAGGATGATCGAAGCCGGCGGGCGGCACGGTTGGTGGCGTCGGGGAGTGCGGCAACTGTCGCACAGAGCTGGAAGATAGCGCGATTTGAGGGACATCCGGTCTTGCATGTGGCCCTGGTGATCTCTGTTTCGCCGAGCAGAATAATGAGGCTACATCTAGATGCATGTGTTCTAAAACATCCCGCTCCAACATCCCTCAGCTACCTCACTTCCTGGACGCTCTGCAGGTTCACTCTTACTCTTGACCGCGTACTGCTCAGCCAGGCCGGACACGGTGACCACAGGCAGCCATGGGTGTCACGGAGGTCGGACGACAGGTCTTGATCACCACATGTATCGTCGTAGTCCCACCAACACTCCTCGTACCCGCCAGGTTCTGCGCTCGCATCAAGAGCGGCGCTGGAATCAAAGAAGACGACTGGTTCTCGCTATTGGCTCTGGTGAGCTGTCCCGATCACTACCGGTCTTCGCGCATTGGCATTTTTTCGCTGACTGCGCCCGCTGGAAGCTGAGCATATGGATCATGTTCGCCCTGCGCTTCGCCGCCATCTATCGTGCCGGCCTCGGGCACCACCAAGCTGATCTGCGACATGACCAGACTGTCACGTTTCAGAAGGTACATCCTCATCCTCAGCGTCGGTGACTCTTCTCTGCACATTGCTGACGCGCCTCAGACCTTCCTCGCAATCCAAGCAACTTATTTCCTCACTGCAACGTTGAACAAGACATCAATCTTGCTCCTCTACAAGCGCACCTTTGGGGTCGTCAAACGATTCCGCCAGGCGGTCTACTTCATGCTCTGCTTGACGGCTTCCTATCTCATCATATGTATACTTACCTCGCTACTGGGGTGTCGGCCGATATCATACTTCTGGAACAAGGACCAGCCAGGGTTGTGCTTCAACGAAACCCAATTCTTCCGCTGGAATGGGGTTGCTAACCTGTTATTGGACGTTGTCGTACTGCTGCTACCTATGCCAATGATATGGCGCTTGCAACTCACCATCAAGCAAAAGCTTGCCTTGTCCGGCATCTTCCTACTCGGTGGATTGTAAGACTCCACTTGCACAGCACAGCACAGCTCGAAATTCACTAACAGAACCCTCAGCGCCTGTCTAGCCTCCGGCTTCCGCATCGCTCAATTCCAGAAGTCTCGGCAAACGGATCCCACTTACACCACAGCCGGTAGCATCATGTGGAGCATCATCGAGCAGACAATCGGCCTCGACTGCGCCTGCCTGCCCACTCTGCGACCCTTGTTCTGGTCCAAATCGAGACGATCACAGCACGAGTTAACCCCGTACAACGCAAGGCGCTTCACGACCTTCGGTACTAGCGGTCGACGAGACGCGAGCGGGATCAGTAATACGCAATCGAAAGGCACACCCAGTACACCCTGCGCGGAGTCGGAGAGTGCGGTTGAGCTGGCGCTCGATGGCTCGAAGCACGGCGGGATGACGACCTTTTACCACGAGGATATCCACTCGGATGAGGCCGTTGGGTTGTATGAACTTCCGGCCGAGCCACCTGCTTTGGCCATTTTGAAGACGCAGGAGATTCATCAGCACAGCAGCGAGCTAGCGGCGGGTTGATCGCGACTGATCTATTGATGGCCCTCGCGAAAATTGGATGCATGGCAGCATATCACGGGCAGCATGGCACCTACCAGGACATCCACGGTTTGCGCTTGCAGTAGCTCCGGCGACTGTTGCAGTCTCGGAACACACACTGTCGTCGTTAGAACGCGGAACGGCCCAGACCAAGACTTCGTAAGGGCTCGAAGCGACTCGAAGGGTGCTACCCGAACACGTCTTTCCGAGACCTCCAGTGCCACGACCAACCACACTACAGTATAGAGTCGATCTGTACTCGCAGCAGCCGATGGACGCCAGAGTCGATTCGCGAAAAGATCACCTCTGTGACGATATGACCAAGTTCAAGCTGCTCGAAATGTGGCGACTCCTTGCCCACCACGCGTTCACTCTCGCAGCAAGGCTTGCATGTCTTCCCTGTAACGCCGATGGAAGGCAACGGCAGTGCGCGTAGGTCACATAGTCGTCTTGTTGAAGCGGCAAAGAACACCAGCGGCCAAACGTACGGCTGTACGAGCAGAGATGCTGCGCGGACCAGGCGAACGGCCGTGGCCTGGCGTTTGTTATGAGAGGCGTCAGGGATCGATGGGGCTCGTCAACTGAGCGGACGGAGTGCTCGAAGTGAGCATCTACCACTCGGTCAGATCATCTGCTGGCCTTGCCACCCCGCGGTCATATTCATGCCTTAGACATACAATTCGATCCTCTATACAGTCGCGTCCTACGCTACAACACACCGATTAACGTGAGCCTACAACCGTCGTCATGGGAAGTAGCATGTAGTTGACGGCAGCTGCTACAGTTTGGTTTGGTCTGCGCATCGGATGCTGCGCGTGGGATCACGTACGCACCTTGACAATGTGAAGGGGCTAGATCGCACCCATGTGTCGAAGCCGACACGCCACCACCACGAGGTCATGGTCTTTCTTGATCTTGAGACAGCCTCCAGCATCCGCTTCACGGCCCTTCTGGCGTTCGACTGGCCAGTATCGCCAATCAGCTGCCCGCCTATGCACATCTTCCATGTCGCGGCTGTATCTCCCCCTGGGTCTTGACACCGTCGAAGACATCGAAGAATATCGGCCTGGCGGCTATCACCCGGTGCACCTGGGAGACACTCTCGACGGAAGGTATCGGATCCTCCACAAGCTGGCGGCCGGCGGTTTCTCAACGACATGGCTGGCTCGCGACACCGTCGGCAAACGCCATCACGCCCTCAAGATCCTCAAAGCAGGCGAGACAGCCGCGTCAACGGAGCTTCGAGTCCTCCAGCAGCTAGCAGCAATCCAATCCGATGACCCCGGAAAGCACCACATCCGCGATCTGGTCGCTCACTTCGCCATCAAGAGACCAAACGGTCAGCACAACAATTGCCTTGTGACCGACGTGGCCGGTCCCAGCCTGAACGAGCTGTACAACGTCCCAGGGCATGGGTACGCTGCCGGCTCTCGAAGACTTCGAGCGGACATTACTCGGAATGTCACAAGGCAGGTGGTGGAAGCGGTCCATTTCCTGCACTCTCAACAGATATGTCACGGTGGTAAGTACATCGTCCATTGATGGTACAGGTTCTGGTGACTGATGAGTACCGCAGATCTGAGCCTGTCAAACGTACTGCTGAAACTCGGGTCAATCGATGACTGGATTGAAGAAGAGGTCCTGGAAAGGCTAGGCACTCCCAGCACACAAAAGCTTGTCGCGGCTCCTAGAGCGAATCCTGGCGACTCGGCACCCCGGTACGTGGTCGAGCCTGCTGGCATGCCTGACGCAAAGTATCTGACGCACGATGCGATGCTCGTCGACTTTGGCGAAGCTTTCCCTTTCGGCAGCCCGCCCAAACCCGAGAACATCGGTATCCCCGTCATGTACCGCGCCCCCGAGACCATCTTCGAGTCGAAGCTCACCCTGGCCTCCGAAGCCTGGTCTCTCGCCTGCCTTCTCTTCGAGATCCGAGCAGGCAACCCTTTGTTCACGAGTATCATGGGCGGCCGAGACGAGGTTATCCAGCAGATGGTGCAGATGAAAGGGAAACTACCGGAGCCGTGGTGGACTTCCTGGGACAAGAGAGCTACGTGCTTTGACGAAGAGGGCAAGCCTTTGAAGGAGTGGGCCAACGGCTTCCCCATGGCTCAGGAGTACCCGCTTGAGGAGATGATCGCGGATATCGGGAGCACGGACGAGGAGGCGGCTTTTTTCGGCTCTGAGGTGTCCATGCTTGAGGCGAAGGACACGAAAGTGCCCCAAGATGAGGCCGAGAGCATGAAGGACTCTCTGGAAGGTGCGCTTAAGTGGGTGCCCGAAGAGCGCCTATCTATCTCGCAGATGCTCCGTCATCCCTGGATCACGGGATAGATGGCTTGCTTTCCTTACAGTTGCTCGACGGTTTTGCGGAGGCGCGGAGAGGATGCCAAGTGCTGGTACAGATCTATACTCAGCTCACCCAGACGTTACGATTGCTGAAGGGTTTTCGAATAGCGATCAATACCCCAGATACGAAGCCACGCTCCGGAAAGCTTCCTAATGATTCCGGAAACATCCTGTTCGTCTGGCTGCCGGATTTACTTCCCATACTTACTCACCCACTCCTCAATCAACTCCGCCACCCTCTCCGGGCACTCCTCAGGCAGATAATGCCCGAACCCATCTTGGATACCCACACACCTCAACTCCGCCTCGCCACTCACCCACTTGGGCCAAATAGCATCCACATCGTGCATCCTTCCCAAATTACTCCCCGAATACACCACCATAGTCGGCAAACTGACCTTCCGTCCTTCCTTTTGATCTTTCTCCTGTTCCTGCACATCCTCAAAAGCTCCAGCAGCGTAGTCCGCGCAGCTGCCTTTGAGCGTCTCGGACTTGGCGAAGAGGGTGGAATAGTGCTCGATCGCGTCGTTTTCCTGGAATTTCGCGGCGCCGGTGGAGTTGGAGCCTTTGATGCGTTCCAGATTGCCTTTCGTCCAACTGTAGCCGCCAATTTGCTCGATGATTTGGGGAGCGGCTGGGCTGGCTAGGAAGGGCCAGTGGAAGTAGGCTGGGTCATATCAGCATGTTTGAGGTTACGAGATTTGTTGATGCATGTGACCGACCGACAGATGCCGCAGGATTGGCAAAGGCTCTCCACTGCTCCGTCGTCGGCACGATATCGAGGAGCATGGCAGAGACGATGTTGTACTCCGGTTTGTTATCGACCATCATACGGTGGCCTACTCGACCGCCGCGGTCGTGACCGATCCAGACGACTCTGCGGTCTTTGCCGAAAATGGACTGCAGGCCTTCGATGATGAGGTTGCCTACTGTTCGCTTGTCCGCCTTGGGTGGGGTGGAGCTGAGCCCGTAGCCGGGTAATTCGGGGACGTACATGGTGTACTTGTCCTTTAGTAAGGGTATGACGTGACGCCACCTGTAGTCGTGAGCTGGGAGTCGGGTAGGGGTAACAAGGGTGGTGGACCGAACATATATGCAGACTCAGGGTAGCCATGTACGAGACATAGCACAGGTCCGGAGCCGGTATCATGGCTGTAGGCTCGCACTGTGCCGCCGGATGAGACTTTGGTATCGTGTTGCTTTAAGGAGGAGTCGAGGGTGATAAGGGAGGAGTCAGCCATGGTGGCAGGGTAGGGGTGGGGATAGTCAGAGAGATGGTGGTAAGTGAATGTACTTAGCTTCCTGAATGGCACTCGCACGCCGTGATGTAGATGCTCATGGCGAGTGTTCTGTCCGAGGTAGCCGTTGCCGCTTAACTCAGCGCGAAAGTCGTGAGAACGGTAATTGTCGGTGCTCAAGCGGCGATCTGCAGCCTTACGAGCTGGGCGATCGGACTTCACTCTTGCATGAGCCCTTGCGACACTCAACACCAACTCTTTTGAACCGGCCACGCCGTCTACACGCAGCGCGCACACATATCACTGTGAAGAGAACAGGTGCCAAGAGACCCGCCGATGCCACGCCCACCCACGCTCCCGACGCCGTGAGCGCACCCCGCCAAGCACCGCACCCTCCCCTCCCAAGCCTCCCGAGGCGTCTGGGCAAATGTCCCCAGATGCCGCCGCCCTGTCAGCCCGACAGCTCTGGTTCCTACGCTCCCACACCACCTCCTCGACCCTCGCCTCCCACTGCACCCCCTTCACCCTCCCTTCCAATGGCGTCCTCTCGCTCGCCAACACCGTCATCACCCTCACCTCCAACGTCGTCTTCCAGCCCGAATGCACCGGGTCGACCGGCAGTGAGGGCGTCAGCACCATCGACAAGGTGCGCGATCCCTTTTATGCATCTACGACACCGCAGACGTACGTCATCGCGGCGACGACGGTGATAGCGTGGGTGCTGGTGGTTATGCTCGTCATCACACCCCGCACGAGCCTTCTGGGCCAACTCGGTGGAGCTCCCAGCTTCGGCAATGGACGTGGTATGATAGGCGGCGCGACAGGTGGCGGCGGGAGTCTGATCGGTGTCGGATCGCGACCCTGGCTACAAAAGGTCGCGGCGCTCACTGTGGCCATATCTTTGACCATCGCGACGGCGGATACTTTCAAGGTCGCGACAGTGCAGTATGCGGATGGATACATGAATGCCTCGGTCTTGCGCGAGGAGGTGCTCGGCTCGGTGGAGATACGCGTTACCCGGGTCATATCCGATGTCTTTCTCTGGCTCGCGCAGGTACAGACGTTGATCCGGCTGTTCCCACGACACAAGGAGAAAGTTCTCATCAAGTGGATCGGGTTCGGGCTCATCCTGTTCGACTCCGCCTTCTCGTGTCTCAACTCCTTCTGGATCGACAACCGTAGCCGGCCTGGCCACTTCGTGGATGCGATACCGGCATTATCATACCTATTCGAGCTGGCAGTTGGATTGCTGTATGCGGCATGGGTGCTCTACTATTCCGTGACGAAACGGCGGTATGCGTTCTATCATTCGAAGATGCGTAGTATCTGCGTCATCGCTTTGCTTTCACTCATCGCCATTTTGACACCTGTCGTCTTCTTCGTAACAGACGTTTCGAATCAGGACGTCGCAGGCTGGGGCGACTATTTCCGCTGGGTCGGCGCAGCTGCGGCGAGCGTGGTGGTATGGGAGTGGGTCGAGCGGATCGAAGCACTGGAGCGAGAGGAGAGGAAGGATGGCATATTGGGCAGAGAGATTTTCGACGGCGACGAGATGTTAGATGTCACGCCGAACGAAGAAGCAGTGTGGAGTCAAAGCCGACGTGGACGCGGCAGACTGAGACGAGGAGGTGATGGCGACGTCGCCCGTGGTGGCGAACAGGCCGGTGCGCTCGAGCACGGACTTAGCGGCATCGCGCAGCGGTTTCAACGAGGCCACCAGGTTGCTCAAGAGCACTATCCACTTGGGCGAGCGCATTCTTCAACAACTAGCGGCCAAACGCCCGATCCTACAACTGCTATGCACGGCAACGGTAGGGTTGTCTTTGGCCACTTACCGAAGCCCGGAGACGAGCAGACATCGCAACAAATACCCGTGTTAGGTCAGCCGACTCCGCCACCACCTGTAGCGAGTCCCGTGAGTCGCGCAGATACGGCGAGCGCGGCAAGCACAGTCTACGTCGTGCGATACGATACGGCCGCGGACGTACCGCAGCCCGTTCGGCGGAGAGTAGCCCGTGATATCAACGGCAACACAGCCGAAGCGCAAGCCATCGCGAACGCACAGCAACGACGAGGCGAAGCTCGCGTCCCCAACAAGGAGGACGCACCAGACGATGACGTGCAACCTAACCGCCATCGCGGCCAGACGAGATGGCAGGCCGTCTCGAACCCGTTCAAACGGAAACGCGCCTCGCCACCTGCGGAAATACAGCAAGCTCGCTGGGCAGCGGCAGCTATCCCCAGCGTCCCTCGAGCTACTAACCCTACTCCAGCGCACAACGTCTCTCGCTGGGATCTCAGCGGCCGGCTTGGCGTGCTCGCCGCCGAAACAGGCGACCGCCTGCGTGACAGAAACGCAGGCAGACGGCCGGAAGTCGACCTCCCCGTTACGATCATCCCCGCGCAGCCGCGAGGTAGTGGACGGACGTGGAGTCCCGAGGTACATACCCAGCAGCAACGTGGTACTACACAGCACATTTCCGCAGCGCCAGACAGTTCACAGATAGCGCGAGCAACATCAGACAGCCTTAACTCGTCCGGAGCCACCGGTGGCGCTCAAGCTTCGTGGACCGTGGTCTCGGCGCCTAGCCGTGGATCCCACCCGCCGCGGGCGGAGGATATCAGTCCCGTGGGTGGTAGTGGTAGTAGTCGACCAACTGTCATACCCGCACCGCGTAGATCGCCGTTGCGGATTTCAACGCCTGCGCGGGGTAGTGGTAGTAAGGGGCGGGGTTCTCGGCACGCTGGTGAGCTGGGTGGTGGTGCGGATGGTGGGAATGGGTGAGAGTGTGTCCACGTCATGTGGTAGGGGTGTCTGTGTGTTTCAATCCTGGGTTTAGCGCTGGAGTTGGTGGGCTTTTGACAAAGGCCGAGGACCCTGGTCTCGTGTGGCCTAGGCTTTGCGAAGACGGCACAGGGCTGGGCTGGCTTGAGGAGAGCGACGAATATGTGGTAACGAGTCTTTAGATACCCCATGAATCAACGAACACAGTTAACCAAGCCCCTTGGCGACTTTCTGCGCCGGCCGAAGATTGGTGGCATATTGTCTTACATTGCCGGTCATGTTCTCGACGATCTCGCAGGATAACTTGTCGTGGAGCCGAGTACGCCTGCTCAATGTCTGCGTCGCGGCTGGAAGAAGACGGTGTTTCCAGGATTGCTACCTCGACATCTCTCCAAAACTGGTAGGTTTGTCAATACGCTTAGCAAGATACAGGAGCTCGAAGAATTTCTTCACGACGGAGAAGACCCACCACGTCGAAGAACTGCATACATCTTGGAGGCAAGTACGCGTACCTGCTCACTCTATGAGTCTTCGGAACAAGCGCCAGGGCGAAGCGACGCAGAAACATGTCTCGCAGCAAAGGCGCGGGTCGACTTAACGGCACGGAACAGGACGACTTCATGTCCACCCAAGTAGCTACTACGACACCCCGTCAGCAGTGGGAAGCTCGTCGAAAATGCCTGGTAAAGCCAAACGGGAGCCTGAAGGAGTTTCTCGCCACGGAGATACCGGCGACATTTGTTCTCGCCAACTCGTCGCGCGGATGACAATTTGAGTTTGGTGAGACAGAAAGGTGGACCAACCACGACGCTTGCATTGTACGATACCATTCATCACCTCTTGTCCTCACACAAATGAAACGAATATGCCCGCCGTCACCTGGTGAACATGGACTACAACACGGCGGGCATCTGAATCCCCGTCGAATGCTGCTGAGCGACAGATGCTCCAGATGTCACGGAAATCTGTCTGTGCGCGGTTTCCTTTTCATATGCCGAGAAATTCCACCAGCAATGAGGCAACCACTCGACAACACCGCTGTGTACAACACCTTTGTCCTCGCCGTCCGTCTGCTCTTGGCCATTTCGACCTGATGATGACGAGGCGAGTTTCATTGGGACGTTTTGTTCCGTCATGTTGCTTCGGGGCAAAATATACTTCACGTGAGGACAACTGCCTGTGGGTCTCATACCAGTGTCCTCAACATTGTGTAGAGTATATATTCTCCTCGCTTCGCCCCTCTGTCTGTTCTTTTCCCAGACATCTCATCACTTGTCTCGTCACATCACCATCTGTTGCTCACAGTATAACCAGTATATCTGATACCAAACCAATACTCACTCACAAGTAATCAAGCCCAACCATCTCCTCCTCAACTTGAAGCATCAGACTGACAGCATTCCAGCAAAAGATGGCCGACCCCTCTGCTCCTCGCGACCACCTCTCCAACGTCCCCCTCGAACTACTCACAACGATACTCTCCCACCTCCCCACCGGAGAGACTGTGCAAGCCAAAACTGTCAACCGCCGCCTCCACTCCGTCCTCACCGAAGCCGGCTGCGACGCCCTCCTCTTCAAGCCCCACGTTGACGCCGCCTTGCAAAACCTCACCGCCACCGTCCTGCCCCTCCTCCAACCAGACGACGGCAACGGAACCCGACGTGCCTTCGCCCAACACCTCGCAGTCTTCCTCGCTCACCGCGGCATCCAGGCCAGCCAGGCCGTCCGAATAAGGGACATCTGCGCTTTCGTCGACCAATGGGAGACGTCTCACCAGAACCCTCAGCCAGCGTCGGATGAGACGCCATCCCCCTTCTCGCCCCCGCCGCCACCCCCCCACGCCGAACTCTGCTGCCTCGCCCACATCCTCACAGACCTCCACGTCTACTGCCACGGCTCCACCTTCCACTACCGCTCCTACCGCGGAGCAGCCGATCCAGCCCCTTACTCCGACCTCCCCTCCATGGCGGCTGACCTCATCTCCTCGATGCCGTGGATCGCGCAGCCGCCGCATAGCTCCAGCGCTCAGGCCCTCGTGCATGTCTTCACGGAGACACGGGATACAGGCCTGCGAAGCGGAGCGGCGGTCCCACATTTCAGACAGGACAGCAGGAAAAAGGGCGAGCACCTCCCCGACTTCCCGCTGACGAAGATAGTCTATGTCATGAGCCCCGCAGCCCACGGCGGAGTCGCGAAAATGGGCCGGGGGAAGCGGGAGCGGATGCTGGGGCTCTGCAGTGTGGAAGAGCTGCGGGAGTTGCTGGGGGAGGATTTGCCGGCGTTGCCCGAGACGGGGGATTTCGCCTATTGTGTTAGGGATCCGAAGGCTTATGGGGTTGTGAAGAGGGGGTTGGTGAGGGCGGTGTCGGAGGGAGGGAAGATGAGTTGGAGGTTGAAGGCCATGGTGTTGGAGAGTATGTTTGTTTACTGAGGGTGTGCGGTGTTGTGTGGCGGATTCAGGGCTCCATGGAGCGTGGAACTGAAGAGCAGGAAGTGTAGTCCCTCTTGCTGATTGTGAATGTCGTGGTCTGGCGTCCCGTAGGGTTTCTTTCAGCGCTGGCTAGCGGGCAGAGAGAAGAAGTGGCCTAGTTCATATATGTATCGGCGTGAGGGCTTCGTTCTTTCAGCTACAACAATATGAATACAAAGCGTACATCTATACCTACACCCGCACCTCCACCTCACCTTCCCCTTGTACACTCCCCTCAACACCAACAGGCTTCGGCGCACGCGATACACTCCCGCTCTTCTTAATCTCCTTCAAGATACGTTCCCTGACCTTCTCAACAAATTCCTTGCGTTTCTTCGGGTCGGATGGGGATGGAGGACTCCACTTTGGCTTCCCATCCTTCTTCTCCACCGGCCCACCACGCGCAGCACTATATTCACTCCCCACCATCCTCTCGTGCACTACCCCGCCCGGCCATGCCCCGGCGAATTCGGCGTCGAGCAAGTCCTTCCAGACCACTTTCACGCCCTCTGTGCTGAAGATTGGGGAGCTCAGGCGTCGGAGTTTGGCGCGGAGGGGGGAGAGTTTGGGGAGGTCGTTGGCGCTTAGGGGAGGAAATCGGGGGAGGAACCCTCGAGCGCCAGATGAAAGCTGAAGTCTGAAATTCGGAAGTTTGGAGTTCGCCAACAGCCGAGATGTGAAGTTCAAAGATGTGATGTTCGGAATTTCGGAATTTCGAAGTGCGGAGTTTGTGAAGTTCAGTTGTTATTTCAACCGTCGGCTCGATCTGCCAGTGGGTCAGAATGTCCAGTCCCTGGGATCTAACCATAGTCATAGGGTTAAGAGTCTCGAACTGATAGGCAACAGCTCTGGGCTCTCCGATCTTGTTGCTAGGCCTTAGGTGGTCACGATCTACCACAGTAAAGGGGCCACAAGCAGGAGAAGTCACTTTCCATACTATGGCGTGCTGCTCTGTCGCCTTGCTTTTCATAGCGACATGCTGATCAATCGAGACTCTGACAGTGTCGAATTGGGTCTGCTCGCTCACTTTTGTGCCTCCGCCTGGCCTGTGTAGGCTTTACCTGTCCACTGATACATCACTCCCATCCGTAGCGGTGTCGATTGCACCATACTTCAGAAGTAGCCGCACAATCGCCTCTTGGTCCTTACCATTACCACGCCGAGCGGCCTGTAGCGCAGTGCCGGGTGATTCCCCCTGGACCTTGACATCCGCGCGATAATCAAGCAGCAGCCGCACGACCGCCTCGTCAGCTCCTCGAGAGGAAGCCTGCGGCGCATTGCCGAAGCGGCCTCCTTGAGCGTTGACTTCTGCGCCGTTCTGGAGTATTAACCGCGCTATCGTCTCGTGGCCTAGATAAGAGGCGGCCTGGAGCGCATTGCCGTAGGGTCCGCCCCGAGCGTTGACATCTGCCCCGTTTTGGAGAAGTAGCCGCACTACGTTCTCGTCACCATGCAATGAGGCGGCCTGGAGCGCATTGCCGTAGGGTCCGCCTTGATCGTTCACATCTGCTCCAGTCAGAAGGAGCAGCCGCACTACTGTCTCGTAGCCTCTGGAAGAGGCGGCGTCGAGCGCATTGCTGAAATCCGAGCTGACAAATGCGACACCTGCACCCTTCTCCAGGAGCAGTCGCACTATTGCCTCGTGGCCTCTGGAAGAGGCGTAGTAGAGTGCATCATCCATGCCACCACCCTGCCCATTACGGTGAACACGCCCCTGCACGGTGGGTAGCGGTACTCGGCCGCTTTTGTCTTTCGAGTAAATACTGATCCCTCGCGCCAGTAACAAATCTACTGTTCGATAGTACCCGAGCTCCGCTGCCAGTGACAACGCACTTCGACCTCTGGAGTTCTTGAGTGCAAGATCACGATCATCGTCTGTCAGACGGATGACGAGCTCAGCAATACTTTCGTACTTTTCTTGGAGCGCCCAAAGCAGGTACTTGTGCTTTCTCGAATCTTCCCGACACACCAAATCTCGCACTGAATCCACGTACGCTATGTCAAGCCCTTCGTGAGTGTCCTCGTTTTGCCGTAAGAGGACCTGGATGGCATGTTGATGCTTGTGGATGATGGCAGCGAAGAGAGGAAGCCGATATCGCTCCCCGTGAACATTGAAAGCAGCGCCATTATCTCGCGCTGTCCGTATCAGTTGAGCGAGACCATTCTCTGCGAGAATGTAAGGAAGACTCGCGCCTGCAGTATAGCGACGGACATCATAACGCTCGAAGGTGATCTTGAGCTTGAGTAGGGCCCCAAAATACAAGTCTCTCAAGAATTCATGCTGCGGTACTGTCGCGGCAGCCTGATCGGCATGGTATAGCACGTTCTGGCAGGCGTATTCAAGAAAGGGGAATCTGAGTGCCAGACTTGTCCTAAGATCTTTCGCAGCTGTCGAGGAGGCCTTTGGAAGTGTCTCGTAAAGCGATCCGCAACATGATGAGTTGACATGGATGTAAATCTGACAACAATTCTTTAGTCGATCATGACTCTTGCTGCATAGGTCATTTCCAAGCTCAGGCCATAGCTGGTATATCCCGCCGTCCTTGAGGAGAAAGTCTCGCACCGATTCGTGAATGAATTGCACTGTCGGCGTATTTGACTTCGTGAGCTCGGCAAGCCCCTTGGAGGAGTTCAGAACATATTGACTCATGTCGTCTGTGGTGACCTGTTCGGTGTTCCATGCTGAAATGTTCTCGGGTTCTGAATCGAGACCAGCCACCATCGCAAAGTAGAACTCCTCGCGCCTCAAAGGTCGTTTTGCAAACAGCACCCACTGCAGACACAGCAGCAAGTCGTTCATGTTGGCAAGGTCTCGCCTTAAGATGTCCTTGAAAAGATCACTGAGCTTTGGCGGTATCTCCTGCAGTCTCTTCTTCACTGCAAAGATGCGACCGTGACGGAACTCCCTGTTCAGAATGTCGATGACCAGCACCGCCCACAGGAACACACCGTTTGCCTTCTCACATATCTCCCCCCGGACTTCCTCAATGTATCTGCCCTTTCCAGCTCGAAGGTGTTTTTGCACATACTTCGCTAGGTCTTCACTATGGCCTTCCTCGTTCTCCAATGTCAGCTCGCGGCCCTGCCGGATATCGATTGTCGGATAATGGCGACTGGCAAAGCATATGTAGACTTCATTGCCGGCCTCGAGAGCATGCTGTCCGAGTTCCTCAAGAAATTCAATCATCTCTCGTACCTGCTCCTCGTCACACTCGTCGAGTGCGTCAATGAAACACTTCAGGCGACGTTGTTTCATCCCTTTGATGGCGGTGTCGAAGAGCTTGCGTAGCGACTCGAGTGTCCACGTCGGGTCTTGGGTGTGAGTGCCCGGGAAGCCATCGAAGTCGTCGAGAACGTGCTGCAAGTCCGGTGCTTTCCGAAGAATTTGGAGCAACAAGCTCCGATACATGCCGGTGGTCGACTTTTCAAGCTCATCTCCTCTGGCATTGAAGAAGAAAGAGATCAGGATCTCGTCGTGGGATCTCTTTTGGTCGGCATGGGCATGAGCGAACTTCATCAATGTCGACTT
>NAJQ01000950.1:0-10904 GCA_005059865.1 Friedmanniomyces simplex
ATCTATCGCATGAAGCGATGTCTACAGCAGCATGGCTCGGCGTACATGCCGACGGAGCTGAACAAGAAGAACGGGCGGCCGAAGGTTCTCACGGCTGAGCAGGAACTCGTACGTTGAAGAAGGCTAAATACCTACCACATGCGCAAGTATGTCCACTGATGACTGACGTGCGGTACGCAGGAAGTGAGGGACTGGCTCCGCGACCCCAAGAACCGCAACCGCTACCTCGACGACCTCGTCTGGCTCATCCACGACCGCTTCGGCATCGTCTGCAGCACCACCACCATGTCCAAGCTCAAGCGGAAATGGACGCGCGTCATCGAGTCCGAGGAGTCCGGCCAGCCGCTCGAAGACAGCATCCGCGCGCAAGTCATGGAGACGCACCCGAACCTCCCCATGCTGCCAAGCGGAGCAGCAGCACCACAGACGCCGATGACGCAAGCGGAACTGGAGGCTTTCCGCGAGCAGTGGCAGGAGGACGTACCTGCTGTGAGACCGCCACCACCTGCTCCGATGCGACCGCCACCGGAGGAGGAGGCGGACCGCTTGCTGAGTCTGCCCGAAGCGCTCCGCGAGCAACAGGAGCTGGCTGAGCAGATGTCCTGGCTTGCGCAGCAGCCTTCTCGCCAGCTTCATGATTCGCAGATGGATGAGCGGGAACTGGTGCAGCAGCCGCCTCAACAGCCGTCGACGGACCCGAGGTTGCATTCACCGTACTATTCGGCGTATCCGTCGCATGTCGATTCGATGGTTGAGCATCAGCTGCAGCGAGAGCTGGCGTCGGCGGAGGTGCAGCGTGCGTTATGAGATTCTACTATGGCGCATATGGGAAGCGAGGCGTTATGGGGGCCACAGCTGCCTGGTCTGGCATGGCCGCCTCAGGGCCTATTCGGTGTGCGTTGCATGGGCGTTCTGGGCCGCGAGATGAATCAGCGTACAGTAGGTTTTACAGATAGTCTACATGCTAAAGCATAATGCCTGGGACTCTTCTTGCGCGGTGCTGAAGCTCTGAGGCACAGCAAGTGCCCATAGTACCCAGCCATGGCGCAAGTAGAGCGGAGAGCTTCGAAGTTCCCGTAACGCCTTGTAACTCCTCTTTTCCATGCTCGCTTCAAACGCAGACAAACCCTCGCTATGCCAGATCCTTCTCAATATGTACAACTTCAATCCGGCGGTGGTCAGCTCGGTGGCGGCTGCTGCTGCTGCTCCTGCGGTTGCGGCTCCGTCGGCTGCTGTGGTCTCGACTGCTGATGCCTCAGTCTCTGCGCCTACACACAAAACCCAAATCTGTCAGCACACATACCCATCGTAACCCATCAATCCACCGCCCCCCCCCCACATCTCAATCGCGATACACCCTCGGCCGCCACCCCCCCCTCAACTCCTCCTCCTCCTCCGCCGCCTGCGCCGCTTTACGTACCTCCATTTCGATCCGCTCCCGCGCCCGCAGCACTTTACTCTGCAAGTAGAACGACCCGCCCTTTTTCGGGTCGTTGAGGTCGAAGAGGCGCTTGAAGCGCTCGTGGACGAGGTCGAGATTGCCCTGGCCGCCTTTGGGCGGGGAGACGTTGAGGATGCGGCAGGCTTCGTCCAGGGTCAGGCCGGCGGAGGAGTGGGTGTTGGCCGCGGTGGGGTTGGAGGAGTTGGCTGCGGCGAATTTCTGGGGGGAGCAGGAGTAGTGGTGGTTAGCGGTGGATTATGGTATGCTACCTCTAGGTCGGTGGTGGGTGGGGGAGCGCATACTTGTGAGGCAGAGGCTTGCTTGTATGCTTCCGCGAAGGCTCGCCCGAAGACCCTGGCGCCGGTGAAGACGACTTGGGATATTATTCGATGTGCCTGGTTGCTGTGTTAGTCTACCTCGATCACTTCCGATGTATAGTGATGCGACCGCACTTACCATGGTGTGTGAGATGCCGCGCAAGAGCACTAGATGGCTCTCGCCTCCGGATGTTCTTCAATCTCAACTCGGAAGTCGACCCTTGCTGCCGATCCGGGATCACCCGTCGGTATGGCGCGGCGTTCACATGCGAAACCCCCACCATATCACGCGCGGACGAAAAGCATGACCAACAGCGGCGCCGCTGCTGGGCTCCAGTCTTTTTGACTGACCAAGTCAGCCGCCAGACATGCCAGGCTCCATCGTCGACCCGTCGTGTGCCTGCGTGACTCCAACCAGAGCAAGCCGCTGGCAATCGCAATCAGGCAAGAGCGTGTCTCAGCAGCAGATGTTTGGCCTGACTGTGACGGCAGGTTTGCATGGCAGCATTTGGTGCGTACGGACCACCCTCCTCCCAACAGCCGGCGACATGCGGCAGCACTATGGGCTTGTGGAAGAAGCTGCAGAAACTGATGAAGAAGCGCGATACAGACACGCCCTGGATGTCCTCCATGACCGACAAGTACGCCAAGCCCTCCTCCTCCCCCAGCCATGCGGACGGCGGCAGCGACGGCGCACCCCAGCCCACGGTAGCCGCTTTCTCGCCGAACCAGCAGACGGCCGCGAAGAGGGGGAGGGGGAGCTCGGTATTGGTATATCAGAAGAGTCCGCTGTTAGTAGCGACGCCGCCGCAAGTCACGAGAGCATTAGCCTACAGCCATCCCTTCATCTTGCCGCTGAACCACATAGCGGGCCTCCTCTCATGGACGACGGGTGATGTGTGGGAGAGCTTCCTGCTGCTCGCGGCATTTTGGTTCGCGACGTTATATGGCGACCATATCATACGCTGGGCTGGGCCGCTGGTCGTGGTGATGGGGCTGATACTGGGCATGTACTCGCGGAGATACAGTCCGTTGTCCAGTACGCTATGGAGCGGAGAGAAGAAAGGCAAGCGGAAACGGCCAGACTCGGAGCCGAGGAAGAGTCTGGACGAGATACTGGAGACGCTGCAGACGTTCACCCAGAGATGCGACGTCCTGTTGGACCCTCTTTTGAGACTAACGGAGTTCTTGAGTACGCAGAGTAGCGCTACGTCTGCCACTACCAGACCGGCGTTGACATCGTTGTTCTTGAGAATTTTGGCGCTTACGCCGCTCTGGATCTTATTGACAGTGCCGCCCTTGCACCTTGTCACAACGAAGCGTATTATCGTGGCATTGGGTACTATTGGGCTGTCCTGGCATAGCCGTCCGGCGCGAGTTACCCGAGCGATACTGTGGCGGAGCCGCGCGATTCGTAACGCAATGTCGCTGATCACTGGGCTGACCTTTATCGGCCCATCGCAAAGAGCGAATACAACATCAGCTCTGACTACGCAGAGCAAAGACTCGAACATACCCACTCCCGGAGTCGCAAAAGATGCCCAGCCAGGAGTCCGCTTCGCCTTCTCAATTTACGAGAACCAGCGCCGTTGGCTCGGACTAGGCTGGACCGCCTCGCTGTTAGCGTATGAGCGGCAGGCCTGGACCGACGAGCATACGAACACATGTCCAGATACCGGAACGTTCGAGCTGCCAGACACAGAGCATGATACCACCAAATGGCGATGGGTGCCCGGCAGTGCGTGGAAGGTTGAAGGCGCAACGACCGAGAAGGAGCGATCCGCGAAGCGCATCGGTGGCGGTGGAGGAGGCGATGACGCGGGCTGGACGTACTACGATAACAAGTGGCACGACGGCCGAAAGACAGATGGCTGGGACCGCTACACGCGCCGACGGAAATGGATCCGAGACGCCGAACTCGTCGACGTCTCCGCCTCTGATACCGGCACCGCGACCCTGGCGGACGCGGAGGGCACAACCTCGCCTCTACGAGCGACCAGCGACGACGGTGACCCCACAAGCCCCACCAGCACGGCCAAGCGAAAAGCCGGCTGGTTCGGCGGCAGTGCCTCCAAGCCGAAACCCCCCCGCAACACGCTTGAGAAGGCGGAGCAGAAGCAGAAGAAGCTGGAATTGGACCGCTCGGATGCCGGGTCTGGGAAGGCGGGTAGTGCCGACTCCGTGCGCTCCGCGAGGGACGATTCGGGGGAGGACGTGCATACGCCGACGCGGTATCGAGAGTTTGAGTGGGATCGGAGTATTGGGGAGGGGGTTATGGAGGGGTTGTCGTGATGAAGGGGGTCATGAGTGGGATGAATGAATGTGTGGGATGGGGTCTTGGGCTGGGTTCTAGCGTGGTGTTGGTGGGTGAAATTATGGCTTGTGCTGGTGGTGTTGGTGGAGGCTACGCTGTACGCTGCGCTGAGTGGCAACGACTGTCACAGATTCGCCCGACGTGGGTCGATGTCCAGCTTTCCGTTGGTGTTTGCTCTGCAACGTGCAACGGGCGAGGGTCATGAGCACCGACAGACAGTTTGCCACGGTGCTTGTGAGCAAGTCTCGCGGTATGGGTGACCATTTGCGCGGACCAGGGAGCCATCGACCATGTAAAGACTGATTTATACAGTACCTGCTCGGTCCTGTCCACGACCACCCATGGCGGCTGGCTCCAGCCATGCTTGTTTAGCTCCTTTTCGGTCACTGTATACTCCGCCTAAATGAACAGTGTTCATTGACAACCATGATTGCCGGGTGCCTTTATCACTCGTTGCGCTGTGCCCGGATACCTGTCAAACTCATACTTTACACTCTTCGACGCCCCTTCAACCACGGCCCAGCCTTTCCATTATTGCAAGGCTCTACCCACATCGACTCAACTGATCTTACAAGACCACCGCCATGTCTGCCCCAAGAATCATCTCGACTTCCGCGAAAATGGCACCCAGCAGCAGCAAAGCCAGCACTTTGGTACCCCAAAGCAACAACACCCCCACTCTCACTGTTCCCGCCGCCGCAGGCCGCCCGAACAGCCCATCGAGACTCAACAACGTCCGCAACGCCAGCAGCAGCCCGCTCCTCACCCCCAAACGCCGCGCCGTGGACAAATACACCCAAGTCGCCGCCGAACTCCCCGCCCTCTTCGCTACGCACTCCACCACAGCCTCCCCTCCGAACGACGAGATCCCAGTCCCCTCCAGCGTCACCGACGCCCTCCTCGAGCTCCGCTCGTGGGTCCTCGAGAGACCCGCCAACATGACTGCGCTAGCCAAAAACCTGCGGGCGGCGGATTTGCTGACGCCGATCAATTTTACGTCGCAGACGCAGATAGGATTGAATCTTGCGGCGGCGGATGTGGATGGGCATGTCAAGAGGTTTGAGAGGGAGCCTGAGGTGATGCGGGCGATTGGGGCGTGTGTGGTGGAGGCGTGGGCGGAGCTGGGGCATGCGTTGGTTGAGGGGGAGGAGATGTGTGGGGAGAGTGTTAGGTGCTGCTGCGTTCAGTGATCAGGGAGTGATGATGCTGGCGTCTGGGAGGAGTGTTCTGTGTAGGATTCGTCGTGCTAAGAGCTTGTATGTTTGCAACAGGCGTTAATGATGTCTGAGGTGTGCTTCATAGGCACGGCTGTCCAGCTAAGCAGCAACACGGGTGCATCTACTGTCGGCATGTATCAAGTCGCAGGAGGATTCGGGTCCAGGATGCCAGCTTCCGTTAGATGCTCCTGCTCCTCGCGATACCTCTTGAGCACCTCATCCCTCATCAATTTACGAGGAGCCCGCCTTCCGGTGAACAGCTCGAACTGCGCAAATGCTTGCTCGGGTAGGATGTCGAAGCCGTCCATCATGATCCAGCCCCTGCGAGCTTGTGCCCGCATCTGCTTGACTATGGGCGTGAGCATGGGCCTGTAGGCGAGCTGCGAGAGTGTCAGTAGCTTCCCACGCAAGCGATGTCTTGTTGCTCACCTCAATGAGGATGCCTCCAGTTGGGCTGCCCAGCCAAGCATCAGGCAACGTAAAGTTCGTCGGTGTCCCATCGGCAGCCTGCGTTGGGATACTCGACACAATCATGGAAGGCTGGCGGTATTCCTTTGGCCAAGGACTTGCAAAGGATTCCAGAACCCGGATCCGACATTGCGCCGCATCTGCCGGGCTCAGAACGCTGATGCCTTGACTTTCTATCAAGCGATTGTAGTGACCCGCGACTGCGCGGGCGTTGTCGACCGTCCGGTTGCAAATGAAAATCTTCTGCACACCGAGAGACAGCATAGCATAAACGGCAGAGCGCGCCTGACCGCCAGCACCGCAAACGAGGGCAGTACTTTGCGGGCGCACCGTATTCGCGGGAGAAAGGCCTCGACGAAGGACCGCTCGGATTCCAATCCAGTCTGTGTTGTCTCCGTAAAGCGCCTTGACCGGCCCGCTTCGGTTCATCTGGCTTAGCAGGCTGAGTTGGTCCGGTATGCTGCCGTCTTCACCCAGTTCCCGGATTGGCAAGATGGTGTTGACCGAGCCAATGACGCTTGCGTGTGAGCTGAGGCCGCTGAGTAACGGGAGCACGCCGGTCTTGTAAGGTTGAACGACTGCAGCGCCACCGAAATATGGCTCCCGGGCGAGTCGCTGAAAATCGTCCAGTGTATCAGAAGAGTGTTGGCCGTACGTGTGCGGCATGCCACATGCTGTGTACGCAGCATTATGCATAGCTGGCGATAGAGAGTAGCTGACGTTGGCGCCGTATATGATGTAGTGCAGTGGCTCATATACGAAAGCTGAGAATAAGGCGGTAAATATGTCCTTGGAAGTAATCAATGCATTGCTGTCGTTGGAGGGCACCGCCGAGGATGAAGGTGGTCTGACCGGTGTCAAAATCCTGTTATAGCACATTGACATCCGGCCGCAGGCACCATTGTTGTACGCTGTCAGCCGAGCGCTGAGTTTCAGTCGATCGCCGTGCTCAAGGAAACTCTGGACCGCGAGGTTGTCACCGATGTTCCTGGCTGGCATCGTGATCTTGACGACGCTGCACCCAAGCTTATCTCCTCGTTGGTATGCCCGCAGAAACGTAGTATCGTGCCATCCACTCAACGGAGTTTCCTTGGCATGCAACAGCCCGATGACAAGCGTGCGGCCTCTATTGGCTAGCAGTGGTGCTATTGATGAGTCGTTTAGACCCAGATCGACAGAGCAGTATTCCGGCCCAAGTCTCAGGCAGTAGCTTGTGAGCGCACAGTATAGCTTCGAAGCGCTACTGTCGAGTCGACCGACGGTCAAGATGATAGGAACGATGGTCACACGCCGAAGTGTCGCGAATGCTTCGGCAATGTTAAGGAGGTCGTCTTCTTCAGGTACGCACTGAGACGTGCCTGGTGAACTGATCGTCATCTCCACGGCGTCAGCACCGATTTGTAGGCTGTCTAAATCGACTCCATTCTCCACGACATCCTTCACACTGATCTGCGCAGCCATCGTGAAGGCTCGATCGTGGACGGCTACCTTGGATAGCGGGTACGCCGAGTGATGCGAAGGCACTCGTTTGTGGTCCCCTAGGATGTTCCGGAGCAGCTTGAGAAAGTCGCGCTCGACCCTCTTCAGGGTCAGAAAAAGACTGCCGCTTTTCGCCTGCACTTGGGCGTCCTGGCTTTCTGTCGCAGCAAGCTTCTCGGTCAAGTTGAAAAACTCGAAGTTTGCACACGAACGTAATCGCGGCCCAGTGGCACGCAGTAGCTGCTGCACTCTTTGTACATCCCAGACTTGCAGATGCGACTGAACCCCTGCGGCGTCTCTCGTGACGTGGATGACAGCATGGGAATCGGCGTAGTCTCCGAGGATTGCGTTCCCGTCGTGCTCAAGATCAGAGAAACTGCAGATGATCACACTGTTCTTGTCATAGGCATCCAAAGTGTGCTTCAGCACCTGGCAATGCTTCCTGTGGTATGCGTCTGCTCCGTGTAGCTTCCGGTAAGTTTGAGAGGTGCTACCGGTTGTGTCAAGAAAGCATTTCTCGATGTCCACCAGCCGACGATGGTAAGCGGTTGCTGCAAGGACACCAAGAGAGCTCTTGCCTACGCCCTTGACGCCAATGAGAACGATCGAAGCATCGTGTTCGAAAGATGCCTTGCGCTGCGCTTCAGTCCAGTCGCTCGAAGGTGTGTCGTGTCCTGACCGCAACCCGGGAAGCGCACTTGTTTCTCTCGAATTCCCTGGTGGAGGTGAAGCGTCTCTGGACCTAGGAGTAGAGATCGGGTAATCGATGTCGCGAATCTGGTCGTACGAACGCTTCATACCCGCGTGCATCACAGCCATAGCCATAGTTCGTTCGTAAGTCCAGTCCTAAGTCCAGCACAATATTCCTGGAGGCGCCGCTCGCGATCAACCTGTTCGTTTTGCATCTGATCACGGTACGCGGGTCAAGGAAGAAGGCCGCACACTATGCATGGTGCTTCTCGCCGGCTAATACTTCTTCCAAATCGTGCTTGACTCATGAAGTTGATGTTGGACTGAGCCGGCCGTGGCTTTCCAAGACTACATCTGTGTGACGTGCGGACATCAGACACCGCTTCGTGTCTTCGAAGGGAACAAGATGGAGAAGGAAAAGGTGCTGTCGACAACAACGTGTCTTGTCAGGTCCACGGTTGGTTTCGAGTTAGGTTGTGGGCTCCCGCATGGCCTGTGCTTCAATATTCTTCCCCGCCGACATTCACTTTCGCCTCCTTCCCGTTTTCCCCAAAGCCGCCAGGCGTCACTTGCAGGCCAACGTTTGGAGGAGTCCCGCCCAGCGAAACATTCCCAGTCGGGCTTGATCAAGACCAGCGTGGCCGTCACCGACATGGTTTGAGACTACGACAGCGCCTGGCCACAGCTGACAGATGCTCACCCTTCACCAGTCATGCGTGTTGTTGCGGCTGCGCAATGAAAGGTGGCCATGAGTCGAGTGGCGATCATGCCAATGTCAGTGGAAAGAAACGAGTACCAGCGACATCTCCGGAAGATCAGCCTGGACCAAAGCGCTCGAGGGTATCCCGCGCTTGCGATCAATGTCGGGCCAGTCGGGAGAGGTGCGATGGCACTCAGCCTACGTGCCAGACCTGCGCATCGCAGCTTCGGGAGTGCTCCTACATCGAGCAGCCGAAGAAACGTGGAATCCAGCCCAACTATATTCGGACCCTGGAGATGTTGCTCGCATGGCTGTTCCAGGCCTATAAGCCCAGTGAGGCAACTCTGGCGGTCAAGCTAGCTTCGTCAGACGATGCCGCGCAGAAGATCCTTGCCGGAAAAGACGCCCCAGGTGCCGAAGTGCTGCACCAAGCATGGCGTAGCAGCACTATCTGTAGGCAGATCGAACAAATGCTCTCCGGAAGCGCCGTTGAACCGCCAGAATCGAGTGTGGGCGTGGCAGCGCGCGATGCATCCCTTCAATTGTCACAGTCGGTGCCGGCAGCATCACGAGAACAGATGGTCAGAAGTCCACATGGACCGCCAGGTCTCGATCACCAGCTCGAGACTGGCGCTTCGTCCTTTGCGCTCCCGGACCTCGTCACCAGACATAAGCTTCCTGCGAACGCTTGGACGCTACTCGAGTATCACTTCGCTTTCACGCTGGCTTGGCTACCAATAACAGACAAACAGGAGATGTTGAAGCTGATGTATGCATTTCCAGCAGAAGGCTTGACTGAACTCGAGCTTGCGCAATCAGGCGCATATGTAGAGTTGCTGAGCATCATGGCTTTGGCTGCTTGGCAGACTGGAGCAAGAACGGAGGCCGAACGATTGCGGCACTTAGCATTGAGCCTCATGCCTTCTGTCCAGAAACACTGTAATGCGTGTCACGCAAAGGCTCAGCTCATTCTCTGCGTGTTTGAATTGACAGACAACCAATGGCTGGCCGCCTGGATGCTTGTCGGAATTGCCATCCGTTCATTCCTCGCAATGATGAACAATGATTCCCAGGCTGAGGGTATACCAAGCATCGCGTACTCAGCAGGTCAAGCAGGTAACCTTTCATCCCACCAAGCGACCTCAACCGGAGCAAGCTTGAACCCGCGCGATATTAGCGGCCTTCGTACTTGAGAGCACGATCGCGGCACGAATGAGATTGACGCCGCACCTTAGGCCCAGCGTGGTCGGAACGATTGGAGCCATTCATGAGGACGGGCTAGAGGAGTGGGGTCCTTGGTCAGATCCACTGGCTCAGTCTACATCTGCCAAAGCTCCTGCCAGAGCATTCAGTACACTGAACGCACTCGTGCGCATGGCGATAGCCTGCTATGACAGCAATGGCCAGGTCGCATCGCACGAGGCCAGCGTAGACCACAGTACTTCCTATTTTCAGCCCGTTGCCAACGAGCAGCATCAGCCATTGGCATCAACTTCTACAGGCATTGGCTGGACAGTCTCGACGCTCATCCAGAATGCGGCGCATTCGACGGGTAGAAGGCATCCACAAGAAGTGTTGGCAGCGTGCGAAGCCGGCACAACGCTGGCTGGCGTATCGCCTCCCATCTCCGGCAATTCGACGGCGCAGCAGCCGCAAGGGTTTGCTTACATGAGCGTGCCTACGAATCATAGCACGGAGACGGCGGTGGAGAGCCCAGCTTTGGACGCAATCGCAAATACTGCCACCGCACCATGGCCACACGGCTCAGCACAGATGCCCGGTCAACCACCCGACTTCGCCTCAGTGGACAATGGAGCACACAGTCTAGACCTGTTTGAGGAATTGGCGATGCTGGAACGCACCGACTCGAGCCAACATCCTCAATTCCTCCAGAACCTGGGCTTTCTTCCAGATCTGGATTTGGCGGAGTTCTTCGGCGCGGACTACCAGCCTTCGGATCCGCACTTGGCGTACATGCAGCCCTCTTTGTTCAGCAATATGCCTTCGTCAACGGGCGATGAAGGTGCCGATACTGGATGAGCCACAGCTCCATGAGGCCCGTCCGTACGGACACCTTTTCAATAATTCCTGCAGAATGAAAACAGGCAGCAGGTGCACGGTACCGTCCAGAGTGTGACGCCGTAGCAAGAATCGGAGTCCGCACTGAAGCTCGCGTTTCTCGCGGGACCTCAGGCATACCGGCACGAGGCCATGTATCTGGACTCGAAGTCAGCGACATCCAAAAGGACAGATTAGTATTCGGGGCGGTCTCTCGTGG
>NAJQ01000951.1:0-10871 GCA_005059865.1 Friedmanniomyces simplex
GGCGGCCCACTCTGCTCCGGCGCCTCCTTCGGCGCCTTCACCTTACTCGCTCCAAGCCCCTGACTCTGCATAAACCTCTCACTATACTCGCTAAACCGCTCATAAGCCTTCCAGTCCAGCACCTCGCTATCCGGCATACACCGGAACACCTGCCGATACAACCGCGTATTGTTCTCCGCGACCGTGTGCCAGATATCCTGGTAGAAGCCCGAGCTCAGCGGGTCCGTCATGCAGTCTTCGTGCACCTCCGGAAGGCGCATGGAGGCGATGAGAGGATTGAGGAGTTTGGCTGTGGATGAGGACTGCGACATCCCGCGTGTCAGGGGGGGACCGCCGATGTCGGTGTCGTCTAGAGCCGGAAGCTTGGGGAGTTGAGAGCGAGGCATCAGGCCGACTTGCACGGTATCCAGGCGCTCCATCGGCCATGGCGGGCGGGCAGGTAATTCCACTTTCCGCTCGCGACTCGCGCTCCGACTCCTCGCCTCCAAGTGCTCCTCCATCTTGCGGATTAGCTTCCCGTCCGGCGCGTTCTTCTTCAGCAAGACCTCCCGCCCTTGCCGATCCGTGAAAGTATCCGTCAGTCCGATATCGCCTGCATCGACCAACGCCTTCATGTTATCCGTGCCATACCCGTCCACATCCAGATCCCGCTGCGCCTCCTTCTTCGTCTCGGCCTTGACCTTCTCCACCGTATCCTGCGGGGTGGCGCTCTCCTCCGACGTCCCACTGCTGCTGGCAGAGTCCATCACACCCGCCCCACCCTTACGCCCCCTCTCCCTCAGCGGCACCGCAGGCGTCTCCGGCGGCGTCCCAAAATAATCCCCTGCCTCCTCCACGGCCCCATCCAACCCAGCACCCCTCTCACTTCTCCTGCCCTCCTCCTCCTCCCGATAAATCCTCCCCATCTCCTTATCCTGCGCCTCCCTCTCCTTCCTCCCCACCTCCTTCCGATAGACCGCATCCACGTCAATCCCCAAATGCTCCCTCATCAACCTTACCCTCAACCCGTGCGCAAACTCCCCAACCTCATACGCCTCCCCACCCATAAACGAAGGCACCATCTTCGTATCCGTCACCACCGCCGCGACCTCACTATCCCTGCTCCCCAGCATACTCCGCTCATTGATATTCGCGCTCCCGATAATCGCCGTCCGATCATCCACAATCATGCACTTGGCATGGATATACAACTGCTCGGTCGTCAAACACTTCCTCGGCCCAATCTTGCCCCACTGCCGCAGACTATAGAACCGCACGTACTGCTCCGGATCAATCCCCTTCGCCCTCAATCTCCCAAAGATAGAAGACTCCCCGCGGCAGATGGAGCGGTACTGACACTGCATGATCAGTCTAATAGACGTCCCATCCTGCGCATCCACACTATTCTGGAACCCGGGCATCAACGGAATCACAAGACACGCCTGCCACTTCTCCCCTTCCTCGAAAGCCCGCACCGCGCGCTCCACGATGGCGTTGCCGATCTGGTTGTGTATCGGCGTGCCTTCGACCGTGCAGGAGGAGATGTAGAACTGGTTCTCGATGTACACGAAGTGCTCGCTCGTGCGGATGAGGTGGCAGTAAGCGTTCATGATGCTGTGCTCGACTTTATTGGGTGTCCCCATGCTCCATGACGAGCAGGAGCGTAGAATTTGCACCTGGCAGGTTCCGGACAGGCCCAGGCGTTCCAACTCTTCGGCCTCGTATTCGGGGGGTGGGAGTAAAACGGGGGTCGGTCGTGTCGGGACGCGGTTGCGCAGGATGTAATTCCAGCGCTGCACGAAATGCCTCCCTACATCTCTTGCAGGCTGGCCGACAAGCTGCATGGCGATATCATGCCACGGCATGCGCGGCACCTTCGTCCGATCGTACATCTCCTCATACGGCCGATCGAGCGCGTAGAAATCCTGCACGCGCGGGTTACTGTAGTCCTTTCCAGGCCAGACCTGGCAGTGCTCGCTATCCCTCGGCACATCGCCGGGTAGGTCCATCTCGAAGCCCGTGAGCTTGTCGTCCGTGAGGCGGTGGCAGGGGTCGTCCCAGCGCCCGAAACAGAGGTCCACGCCACCGACAAAGGCCATCATGTTGTCCACCACGACCAATTTCTCGTGGTGCGCCCAGAAGAATTGGTTCTGTCGGAATTGGTTCGGGCTGCGCTGGACGCAGATGTTCTCGTGGAGATCCAGGAGAGCCCACTTCGTGTACTCGCTGTCAATCGGAATTGCGCTCTCGATGTTGCGGTACACGATCACGAAGATTTTGACACCTTCCTCCGCCTTCCGCTGCAACAGCCGGTCGAGCCGCCATTTCTGGCTGATGGCCGCGGGCCGCCGCATGTACAGCTCGGGACTCAGCCACCAATCGTGGATGTAGATGAAATCTTTCGCATTGTCGATGGCGCGAGAGACCTGCCACATGTGATCCCGGCCATCCACCAACCACCTCGCCCAGACGTTGTTCCGCACAGGAGCGTATGAGTTGAACCGCTGTTTCCGCGACCAGACAGTATCAGTCATCATCGTGTTCAGACTCTCCTGGAACTGGATGTACTGCCTCTCGCTCTTCGCAATAAGCTTCAACTTCCTCTCGCTGTTATACAGCCGGAGAAAATGGTGCTTCCCAGACTTCGTAGTATCGACAGCAGCCTTGGCCATCTCCGCCGCAGTCTTCTGCTCCGTAATCTTCTTCGCCTTCTTCTCAGTCCGAAAATCCGAGTCCACGAGAAAGACATCGTAAGGGATCAAACTCTCCGGCCCATCAACACAGACAATATAACTGTGCCTCACCAAAAACCAGCGCGGATGATGGCGTTCCGCGAATCCGCCCGCGCCTTTCGTGAGATTCAAGCCTTTATGCCTCAACTCCCTGTGCCGTCGGGAAGCAATAGTCAGCAAACCCTGCTTCCCCTGAAACCCGCCCTCAGCACTCAAGCGGATAGCCAAAGCGCTGAGTTCGAGGAACTTGCACAGTCTCGTGCTATCCGCGCGGAAAATCAACCACCGAATCATCTGCTGCAAGTACCGCTCCAGCTTCTTCCGCTGGTGCTCATTGTACTTCTCCCTCTGAAACGCATTTAGCGAGTTCGGATCCGTATTCGGCGGGATCAACTCGCCCGTGCTCGTCCTACGAGGCGGTGCGAAACTCGACTTCCTACGTGTATGTTTCCGCCCCGACAATGGTGGTCGTTGCGGCGCCCCATCGGTGCCGCTGCCTTCGCCTCCTGGTACGCCATCAATGTTATCTTGCGTGACGTCCTCGGCTTCGTCTTCATCCATCAGTTTCTCGAAGAGCCCGCGAGCTCCACGCGCGTACGGAAACGCGGATTTAGGAAATTTAGGCATCTTGGCAAGCTTGTTCTTCCCTGGATCTCCTCTCCGGAAGCGATCAGCGGCCGACTGGCCCTTGTACTTCCAGTGCAAGTTCACAAAGTCCTGCAATGTCCGGCGAATCGTCCAAATCATCCTCGCCGGTCCACTACCATACTCCAGATCCACCTTGAAGAGCAGATGGCGATCTCCAGCATTATCCTTCCTCATCTCCGAATGCGGGATCCTGATCTTCAGCTGCTCGAGCAAGACCGGGACTTTCCGGTGCCCGTGCTCATCACGCTGATACATCGAAGCAAACACGAGAGCCGCCGGCGCACCAGCAAGCAACTCCGCCATTAACTGCGCGCTCTTCTGATGATCGACCTTCATCCGCTCGTCTTTCTTCCTCTGCGTCATGACTTTCATCGCGGACTTGACTTGCCGCCATTTCTGTGCACTACTGCTCGCCTGCCTGTCCGCCCTCATTCGGAATGGTGACACCCCACTACCATCATGTCCGCCTATACCTGTGATGCGGCGTAAAGCCCCTGGCCGATGTGCACCACCATTGGGGGTCTCGGTATCGTCGTGTCTGCGTGCTGCGTACGATAAGCCGCGAGCGCCTTCGAGGCCTTTACGCCATGCGCTACGTATGCGATCGCGACCTTCATCTTCGGAGACGCCGGCGTTAGGATGGCCAGAGTCGGAGATGTCGGAGGGGGTGTTGCGGCGGTCAGGATTTGCGGGCCGACTGCTGGAGCCGGGTATGGGATGTTCACGCCTGAAGGAAGCAAAGCGAGATTGCTTGGGTGTAGACGGGGCGGAGTCAGCGGAGTATGGTGTCGGGCGCTTATACATCCGTCGTTTCTTCGGGCGGAGCTCGTCGACTTGATCGCGTTCCGAGTCCTCTTCCTCGATATCGGCATCGGCGGCTTCGCTAGGCTCGATCGGGTACGTCGGCTCGCTGCGTTCCGACTGCGGCGACAGTGCTCCCATGGGTGTGGCGAAGCCTGTGCTGCTGCTCGGCACGCGTGTATGGTGTGATGATGGGTACGGTGACGTCAAGGCTTTGAGCTTGCCGAAGAAAGAGGACTGTCGATCGCGCTCCTTGATGTTGGGAGCGCGGTCGCCATCGGGCTCCGACTCCCACGTCTGCGTCTTCTGTAGCGGTGACGATGCCACGTCTTCGTCTGTCGTACCCCGCGCGAACTGCACGCTCCGCCTATGTGACGGCGTCGGGGGTCCCGAACCATTGACTCTCCTCCGCGACACCACAACTGGCGAGGACTCCGCAGTCCCATTCGTCCTCAGCAGCTCGTTCGTGGGCTCCGGTCCGGAAGCTCCCGGTTGGGCCTCAAAGGGAAAGCTGCCGTTAGGTGCAGCGGTATCCCAATGCACGCTGGGTGCTGTCCCCCTCCCGGTCTTTGGCCGCCCATTCTCCTCCGCCAGCCCATTCGGCAGATCCGGCAGCTTCTTGTCGTCCAGACTCGCCAGTCGCTGTTGTACCCGCAACGGACTCGAGACATAGCCATTCGTCTTCTGCAGCATCTCCTCCTCCTGCGCGTAGAGCGTCGTGCTTGGCGAAACATCGCGCGGTGAGCGGCTCATCGGGGACACGCTTTCCTCTCTCGTTCCTGCCGCGTACGGCTTTGCGATGGTAGCGGTCGCCATCGCGGCGGCTCGGTATTTGATGCGGAGGAAGGCGCGACTCAGCAGGCCTCCTTTCCCTTTAACCGCTCCCTCTCCCTTCTCTTGCGTATGCGAACGCCCACGCTGCCACGACTCTTTCTACGAGTCATGCTGGAGGGCGAGTCGGAGTCCAATATGGGTGTGCATTGCGTTATGGGGGTGGTAATGTTCACTTGTGTCTGGTGATTTCTACAGTAAGATGTTATGTACTTGTTGGAACTTTGGAGTCTACAGTTGATCGAAGTCCAGGAAGTCGAGAGCTTGCGCCACACGGACGCCCCTGGGCCGTGCCGTTGATGATCCGTTGTGGCGGTGTCAGATATATGAGATCGACTCCCGCGACAACATCACATGAATACCGTCTCGTGAACGCACTTTGGCGGGCGATAGAATGGTACAGAATACACAGTACCAACCTATCGCTCGCTAGGATCTAGACGCCGTCCCTATAAGCGTGGGCAGACTGAACTCATCGACAAGCTGGGCCTGCACACTGCTTCAACACACTTTATTGCTCAACTCGACAGTCTCGACAACAACGCAACACCATTGACACACTGATCACTTGCGCCAGCCCTATATTCAGGTTCTCGGTCAATAACTACTAGAGGTGCTTTCTGGGCTCTGGCACACCGGCGCTTACGGAACGTGAGGGACCGAAACTGACCACTATGCCCTGGGCCATGGTAGCCTCCCTCCCTGGACACACCACGGACAAGGCCCCATTCTCACACATGAGCCGAAATTTCAGGCGACGGTCGTTGTGGACAGCTACTACCATGTAAGTCATGCCCGGAGAAAAATTCATATGTCTGCAAATGTATTGGACCCCGTGTACATGTAAGACAGGCACTTGAAATTCTGGATCCTATCCGCGTATCATGCTCGATGCTACTTACTTTTTCGCTGACACCAATACCGCTTCGGCGATGCTATACTGGGCTGCCCGAGCTTGGTGTGTTCCGGTGACGAAGATCTCATGGACACGTGATTGTGCCTCTGACTGCACCACAGCTTTCGCAGACGTCGGCTGGACAAAGAAAGATCTTCGATGGATCCTCTGGTAACAGGACGCGTCCGCCGTCGACGGGAGCCACTCTCTTTGTTTAGAATCGGCCGTTGTCCTCGAACCGCACAATGCGACAAAGCAGACGCTCACAGTGGCCTTGTGGAGCGGGTCCCTGACACCTACACGCAAAGCGTCAACGTGAACGGGATTGTCTCCCCTTTGTGAGGGACACAATGTATTGTTGGAAAACACAGGGCTAGCTGTGTTCACATACAGATGGAAAGCCATAAGTACACTATTCCGTTACCTTCTGTACCTGATGCTCTACCGCACACAAACACAAATCAGAAGCATCAGACCAGACCAAGCCTCAAGCAAGCCTTGAGACTACCACAACCCACAAAGCCAGAACACCAACACCCAAACAACACCCCCAAAACCAACCCCAAAATGTCCACCTCAACTAGCCCCACCCTCTGCATGACCTGCTACAACCCCATCTCCACCTGCTGCTGCCACGCGAAAGCCAAGCTCACCCTCCTCCTCCACAATCTCAGTCCCGTGAACAAGAGCAGCAACGCCACCTCGGACCGCTGCAAATCCTGCGATCTGCCGTTCTCGAGCTGCTGCTGTGGCACTCATCCGAGATGTCCGGAGGGCGAGGGGCAGGTGAGCAGGAAGTACTAGAGATGGTGGGTGAGTTCGAGTAGGTGGGAGTGATGAGGTAAGGACTGCACGATTACTGGGGGTGATGGCGTTGAGAGTTGAGACTGGTTTGAAGCGTTTGCGGTGAGTGGATGGTGTTTGGGGACTTCATGAGAATGGCGTTGGCGTTAGTGATGTTTCCAGACACCAAACAAATGTAATAGAGGCTTATCGGCCTTGCACCAAAACTCCAATATATCACTTTTCATTCTTAATACGTAAATACTCGATACTCATTGTAAGACCGATGATTGATCGTGCGTTGCCAGTCTTGGAAGCGTATCATGGCTTCTAGTAATGCCCTTCGTGACTTCACGCCATCCGCCTTGCTGGCTTTCGATCCATGTACTCGACCGTTCTCACGGCCGCCAGACAAAGCCAGACGAATCCAGCCCAAGTCCCCTCATCATCTGTGCTTCCTTCGTACGGCTCACAACCACATGTTTGCTCGGCAGATTTCCAAGTCTCAAACGTTGCTGCGTGACGTGCCGTACAGTACAGCAGCCGCCAAGGCCCGGTCCTGACCCGTCGGTGCGGCCACCATGACGTCTCGAGCTGGTCGCTGGACCCTTCTCCACGCGCCAGGGCGGAGACGCTCCACTCCACCCAACGAGGGCAGCGACCGCGGGCTGGAAAGAGGGAGGTGAGTTGTTGGGTTGATGGTCGCTCTCCCTTCCTTCGTGATGCAAACTTGAGCGGCCTCCCGCTGCTGCTCGTTGATGGCCGACTCGAAAGCCTTGCCGTCGCAAGCTAGCCGGTATCCGGGTTCGTATATAAGCGCACGTTGAGCGTGCAATCTCGAACGCAAATGTCTCCTATACTTTGAGCGTCCCATACCGACTATTCGCCCGGATCCGCGGACCGAATTTGAAGAACACAAAAGGAATACCAACCATCGCCAAGCTGATGAAACCAAGCAGGCTCGTGGCCCAACCAATGCCCAAGCGCTGATACATCTGGAATGTGAAGAGTGGGAAAGCTGTAAAGTAGATACTCCATCAGCACGGTGCTTAACACTGAAGCCCGCCAGCAGGGTGAACGTACCAGCGCCGAGACCATATCTCGCCAAACCATTAGCCGCCATAGCACTCGCCCCATTCAGCGCGCCGTAGACATCAACCAGATACATCGCCGCCGAGATGAAAACGCACAGGTTACCCCAGGCGAAAGGTATACCGGCGAGCACCGGCGAGATCCAGTGGACGTCGCGGCGGGCCGTCCAGGCGAACCAAAACAGCCTGCGTAGGTACATTAGTACCCGGTCTGGCTGCCGAGACGTCATGTGATTGGCCTTGCTTACCCAATCGGTATGCCGACCGACCCCAGCATGGCACAGTACAGCCTGTGCTCCGGGGCCGCCATGTGTCGGCCTTCTATCAATGCCTGCGCCGTCTTTTTTGTATAGACCAGTCGATCAACGAGCACATTCGTCAGCACAGCGAGCAGAACGCCCAGGCCGATACCCAAGAACGTAAGCCCGTACTGCCAGGTATCGAACCCGTACACCGACTCAAAAGTATACGGGTAAGCGGCGAAGAAAGCGAAAAGCACGCTGAACGTGAACGCGTTGTAGAGGCTGAGAAACAGCACGATGGGCTCCGTGGCCAGCATGACGAGCGGGCGGGCGATGGTGATGGTGACGAGGATCTTGAGCTGCCCGAGCGCGCTCATGGGCGGGGTGGCGGGGGCGGGATATGGAGTTTCTTGGCGCGGCGCTGCAGGATGATATTCTTGTATGTCTCGCTCATGGGCAGGATGGTGAGGTAGGCGGCGAGGGCGATGAAGATGGTGCACCATTGCGTCCAGCGCCAATCTTTGAATTGGGCCGCGAAGCCGCCTATGACGGGCCCTGGGAATAAACTTAGTAGGGAGAGATGGCATGATAGTTGAGATGGCTGCGACTTACCGAGTGCTGGGCCCAGGAAGGGCGCCATAACGTACGTGCCGGACGCGATGGCGCGATGGCGTGGCGGAAACATGTCTGCGATAGTCCCGCTTCCGACAGCGAGTACGGGACCCCCCGACATGCCTGCGAGGAGACGACAGACTAGCAGGCCGCCAAACGACTTGGAGAAGCCGGAACCCAGGATGAAAAGCATGTAGATGGGCCCGGACGCCTTGTACACGACGCCACGTCCGAACTTCTCGGATATGGGGGCGGCGATGATGGGGCCGAGGCCTAAACCTAGGACGAAGAGCGACAGGGATAGAATGGACGCGGTGCGTGAGACGTCGAAGTATCTGGCGATCTCCGGCGCGGCGGGCGTGATCATCGACGAGCCGGCGGTGGTGGCAAAGGAGAGGAAGGCGATGGGTGCGATGTGTAGAGCGCGTTTGCGCATCGTCCAGTTGAGAGGGTTGTCGGGGTCGTCGGGACCGTTCCAGTCTTCTGCGGTGGTGGGAGGAGGTGGCTCATGATGAGGTTTCGTCGGTTGTGGCGAGAGTGCCTTTTCCAGATCTTCGGGGTCACGATCGCTTTGGACGGAGTCGTTGTCACTGCCGAGTTTAAAGGCTTCGAGGCGGGTTCGGTCTTGAATGCTGTCCTGCTTCTCCAGATCGTGGGCAGCAGTGGCATGCAGATAGCCTTCCTTGGAGGCTTCCGAGCTATTGGTCGTTGTGGCATCCATCGCGATCGGATTCGTCGCGGGTCCTCTGAAGAGTGCTGCGATGGGCGCTGTAATCGTTGTGACGTTTGGACGAAAGACCTTGGGCAGCTCGTTGAGGCTATATGTTAATCCTCATGTTTAGAGACGGCAATAATATGACGAGCTAGCGTCTCAAATGAGCACCAGACGAACGTACGAAAGGGAATGGATCCCGGAGGCATCGCCAGACAGCCTGAACATGGCGTGCCGGGGTTACAAAGGGAAGCTGCATACCCGCGCATACCGACCAACTTTAGTGATTACTCAACTTCTGGCTTTCAGGCATGCGTGCCATTGGACGTCTCGGCATCGTAGGCAAGGCGGCCAAGATGCGTGCGCAGGGGGATATGTCGTTGGCCGCCTGATGGAGGAAAGGCGCAATGGTGCCCACTGGCATGGTCTGACGAATAATGTGAGTGATACTGATGATGCTGATGAGATGCTGCCGAGGCTGCTTGCTTTCGGGCGTGGCCGTATATGTGAGTCGTATAACATGTATGGCAAACGGTTAGGAGCGGACAATGTCTCTGTTGCTGACGCCGCTCATCGAACCTCCGTGTCGGCTCCGTCTTCGTGCGATGTGTTGTATTCATGTTGCTTATCACGGCAACTGTCGTCTATAGAAGGCCTTCTTGCCTGATTGCCTGATAGCCGGATCCGGATATATCCCGGCGACCTCACTTCGTCCGATTTGGAAAAGGTCGTGACGATTCCACATCCAGTGCAGTCTAATATCTTTGGAAGAGTGGCTTGGGTCGCAAAGCAAATTTGATACTGCCAGCACCGACATCGCGGCTTTGATTGCCTCCCGAAAGAGGTTGCATGTGAAATTTGAGGCTCAGTCCGGATCTCGGGATGCCGTCATGGCACATTGGATCGATCTTGCTCCGCCGGCGGGAATACTTGATGCACTGCGAAAGCAAGGCCGCTGCCTCTTTGATCAATACTTGCGGCCTTCTGCTTCTTTCCCTCCTGTCTCCGGCGATCACAGACCTACCGTGAAGCTCCAGCATCGGTTTCCAGCTTCTTGACTCGAACAGCAACCGGCAGACAACGCAGGCACACGATAGCAAGCTTCAAACCTCACACAACAGCAGCTCAGCACCATGGCGGACTGTGGATTTTTTCCAATTTGCATCCAATGTGGTACTGGTTAGTCTTACTTTAGCCGCCCAATCTGACCGCCAACCGCCGTATACTGACGATGGACGTCCAGACCAAAATCCCTGCCATCTGAAAGTCGTCGGACCGACCCTGGGCTTCATCGTGGGCGTCTGTATGGCGGTAAGAGGAAGAGGTTGATTCGCGGTACACCTCCAGACCAGAAGTTGACGGATCCAGGTGGTATGCTGGCCAGCAGCGTTGTTCTGCGGATGCTGTGCGACTGAGACGGGCAAGAAGTGAGTCCTGGTCGCGGCGAAGCTTGGGGATTCGAGTGAGATGATGTGAGGCTGACCATTCGTGCGAACAGAACTCTCGGAGCGCCAGTAGATGCCTCGGGCGCGGTGAGCAATGCGA
>NAJQ01000952.1:0-10857 GCA_005059865.1 Friedmanniomyces simplex
ATAACGTGCGCAAGTATGCCTCCCATTGCTGCTTCTTGCGATGCTTGCCTTCCCCGATCTTGCGGTACAGCCTTGCCCGCATCTCAGCCTTGCCCACATCCCAGCCTTGCATTGATGCGTTCATCTAGAGCCGGCCAGACTGATTTGCGATGTACCTCGTGCAATGTCTTTTACGCCCCGGAGCTCGGTTAGGATCTTACGCCGCACGACAGACGGATTGGGATCCCAGAAGGAGCAATCGATATCGGCGAACCCGAGGTTGGCGCCTGCAGGCTCGTGGCTTCACATCAGTGTCAACGTGCAGACGTGTGCAATGGATGGCTGGTCCATGTGCCACGTCTGTGAGACGGGACAAGAAAGACTTGACTGGATGCTTGACGAGGCTCACCTGTCCCACCCACGGGTGCATTATGCAGCCGACGTCTGCGAATTGCAGGGACCTTTCTGCATTGCACTGCCGTGCAGGCGCTGTCTTTGCATGGAGCGCATGATCAACCTGCGAAGCTCAGCGTCGACGGTGTGTGCCAGCAGATAAGCACGACCATGATCGAGGTATAAGAGGCTGCTCCCAGCATACATGCTCGAGGCTACACCTGAGACTCCCTGTCGAGCACCACTCTCAAAGGTATCCGGTGAGTCGTATACCACATTCAGATCGTTTCAGCATTGCAATACTAACGAGCACCGCTAGTCCCCGGGCATATCCATCTCGCTTCAAGCAGTGTATCGGACAATAATCAGCGACAAGTTGCAGCAATGTGAGTGACGTGACCTGTGATCACACAAAGAGCACGACGCGTCGTGCCTCGAGCCTCGACTGAAGCTGAGTATATCCAGGTGCAAAGTCAAGACGAACCACGGAAGCACGACGGCCAACCTCACCTCTGGAACTGTGAACAAGCTGCCGCGCACAACTGTAGTCGAGGTCTGTACCAACAGCGGCTGTCCTGTGCGGGCAGCAATCGATATCAACGCCTTCTACGTGGAGCAGAGGAACAGATACAAGAAGAAGTAGCAGCGTTGCGGAGCGATCCAATGCTGTGGGTGGTCGAGGGATGGTGGAATATGCCACGGTTTGATGGAAGTCGTGCCCAACTAAGAGCGTTGGCTTGCCAGTCTCAGCGGGGGCGTGCTATGGACAGATACGGCCGCTACACATAGTTTTCTGGCCATGCCATGTGGTCTGGTCGTGTGTTTCATTCGTTCATGCGGATGAGATCCTGATAGCGCCCGTATACCATTCGTCACATCGGCTGAAGCGAAAATGCGGGGGGATACATTGGCCCCATTTGACGTGCTATCAGGATCCCACGGATTCAGAATGTCTCTTGAACATGGTACTGATGTTGCGGCTGACACGCAGAGCGCCCAACAAGCCAGGAAGAAACATCATGTTCGTCCGCCGAATACAAGATGCCACCACCGCGAGCAAAGTTTGTACAGTCTGGGGCAGGCTGAGACAGCTTCTCGTGCAATGGACGAGCTGCATACCTTCGCCGTACAACAAGATCCGAACGAGTTTGACAGCGTCGGGGACGAACTAAAAGATGCAGCGTACGTGTTCTGGCAGATTTGCGCGTGGGAGCGTAAGGATTACTTGATCTCCCATGTCGACATGATGATCGCAGACTTGGCAGATACTGCGCGGCTGATGTTATACTTGGGACAGACTTGTGGTTACCTCAACGTGAAACTCGTCTCTGCGATCGAATGTCGAGAGATTCCGCTCGGTGAATTAAAGGAGCGTACCACTTGGCAGTCTTGGCTGTAGCGAGTACTCCAGACGATTCTTGCAAGAGCACGCAGTGAATTCTTTACCGCGAGAACAAATGGGAAAATGTACGGGACCTTTGTGCAAACAGGCCCAAGCTACGACACTGTTGTCTCCTGCGACGTTCGACTTACGCCAGAATACTGCTTGTCGCTTGCAGAAGTTGCCTGCTCTCATCCCTTTCACGAGGATTGGTTGACGCCGGCGGTGCCTCATGCCGTTTCAGATTCACAGGCGTTCTGTACCTGGGAACTCCAGCAAGCCTACCGCGAGACATGAGGCGAGGCCAGCTGAAGAGCACCAGTCTCGTCAGGTTAGAAGAAAGTGCCTGACAGTGCGCAAAGCGAGCCGCAGTCGGAGAATCCGGAATCAGCGCCGGATCATTGCCCCGAACGTCGGCAATGTGGCCAAAACTTCAGTCACTCGGGATCATCCCCTTGATAGGTTCCAGAGTTTAGCAAAAACACAAAACATACAGCAGCGGGTATTCGCCCGTCGTCACCGACCGGACTACTGATCCGCCGATTCGCAGCTTAAGTAAAGCAGAGCGGACGGGATCCTCTGTTTTCTGCGATCTGTGGCCGTATGTGCTGATCGTAGAATTTTATTATCATAATCAATGTATAAAATGTCCGCCGAAGAAACCGCGAAAGGCCTATCCAGCCTCGTACGGATGAGTGAGTGCCATGAACAGTAGACTCGGCACCAACGAAGAAGGGGGGGAGGAATACTGTTGTCCTTGCTGACGCTGCTGAGCGAGTGTCAAGAGTACGCTGCGGCGCACGCGCGAAGCACTGACGCCTTGGAGCGTGCCGCATCGCCATGGTAAGTGGAGGGCTTGATTTTAACCGGCAATGAATTCGCTCCGACCAGCCCAACGCATAGGCTATCCGCTCAGGACTGCAGCGATCACCTCTTGGAACTCGTGTCCGGTGTAGTGACCTGTGTGTGTTATCTCTCGCCGGGATATCTGTCTCACTACTGTGGCGCATCTACACCTGGCCCTCCTCCGTCGCCACACTCTCGTACCCACCCCTATAGCTCATCCCACCCCTCTTAGGCACATCATATACGAACGCATAATCCACTTCCTCGCCTCCCAGCAACGCCTTGGTACCCTCGTGTTTCCGCTTCATCACCGGGCCATCCATCCAGAAATCCTGGCAGTTTCTGAGTATACCGCGGGTCCAGAGATTGCGTTTCTTCTGCCGCTTGCGCTCTGCCTGGGACTGAGAGCCTTCATACCCTTGGAAGGCGATGGTGATGAAAGTGTCGATGCCCAGGAGCTTGGACCACTGGGTTAGACAGCCTTCTTTCGCTTTGCGCTTGTGGCCGTGGCCGTGCAGTGGGCCTGAAGAGGAGTCTCCGTTGGTCGATTCAGCGGTAGCGCCCGGAGCATCTACTTGCGCACCTTCGGCGGACATGGATCCGGTTGCCACGACTGTCATCAAGGGGCCAGCGTGCACTTGCCCGCGCATCGTCTCGTAAGTGGTGATGTTGCGTGCGATCTGACTAAGGTGTACGAAGAGGAGCATAAAGGTCCAGGTGAGCTGCACCGAGCCCCAGGCATTGGTAATAATGGTGAGAGGGTCCTTGGAGAACTGGGCGCAGAGGGCGTCCTCGAGGATGGAGCAATGGAAGTCCGTCGGCTCGGGTAGAATTCCGATGTCTGAGTGCGGGTCGAGTCAGTCAGTACGCTGTATGTGCGAGTACGGAGAGGAAGTGGGTAGACTCACATGCAATGGTCAATCGTATCAGGAAGCCAATGCCCGCAATCAAACATATAACATACAGAACAAAATGCTTATGGTTGTTGACACCGACGCAGTTGTCCACCCACGGACAATGGCTGTCGATTAGGTCAGTATTGATCGTCTGACAGGAAAGATATGACCACTTACTGGTCTTCCCTCGCCACGCACCGCCCGCAACGCCGGCAATGCTTACTCCGCAACGGCTTCCGTATCATACAGCTTGTGCAAAAGTGCGACTCATCGAAAGCATTGTGTTCAATCAGCTCATCGATGACCTTCTTCGTCTGGTCTCGGCTGTTGCCTTTTGGTATATAACCAGGATCCGCAGTCATGGTCAAGGTGTAGAAGTATGTACACAGTAAGTACGAAACGATGAAAAACAAGTTGAGGAAAGGATTGGCGGCGAATGTCCAAGGCAAGACGTCGAGGATGTAGCGTACGCCAACCCAGAAGAGTGTGCCGGCGAAGATGCCAGCTAGGAAGGGTGTTTTGTGCATGGTCTTCATATCGCTCGGAGCCCAACGGAGCATCTTTTGCACCAGATATTGCAGAGCGTAGCCAACGACGAGTACGCCGGGTACTCCGAACCAGACGGGTAGTGTGGCGAGCATCCATAATTGCAGACCGCCAAGTGCAAATGGCCAAAGGAAGAAGTTGCGCTTGTAGAAGGAGCGCTTGTCTTTGACGAATGGTATCGGCATTGCGATCGGATTGCCTGCTTCATCATACCCCGTGTCGAGCAGCGCTTTACGCCATTGCCGCTCCGACTTCATTTTCGCTGCCGTGGCGGCGGGCGCGTCGCCTTCAGTCTGACCCTCAGTAGGCTTGCTGCGAGCAAATCGGTCGCTGCCATATTCGATAAGCTTCTGGATGCAGAGATAGTTGCCTTTGACGAGCGCCCAATGCAGGGCCGTGAAGCCCATCTCGTCCGCCGCATGGACGTCTGCACCCCATCGGAGCAGAACATCAACGCAGGCTCCGAAGCCTTTGTACGCTGCCCACATGAGAGACGTGTGTCCTTGCGAGTCCGGGACATCGACCGGAAGATCGGGCTGATGCAGGAGCAAGACAAGCTGGTAGACGTTGCCGTCCAGCGTGGCCGAGTGTAAAAGGTTGTAGCCTTGATCGTCCTTCAACAGCGGATCTGCACCGTGTGCCAAAAGTAACGAGACGACCTGGAGATAGCAGCGTTTGCTAGCCCATAAGACGGGAGTGGCCTGTGCATCGCCGCCTCGTGCGTTGACGTCTGCGCCGGATTGAATGAGGAAGTGACACAATGCGTGATGGCCGTTGATAGCAGCCCACTACGTCCATATCAGCCGTCTGCATCACCCCGACGCGTACCGACGGCCGTCACATACATGTAGAGCAGTGATTCCTTGCTCGTCCGTAGACTTGGCGTTGTACGTCCCGTTGTCGAACAGTCTCTGTATTGACCGCAGCTCTCCCAACCTTGCCAGCTGCATCAAGTCTTGCTCCACGGGCAGCTGCGGCGGACTCGCGTCCAAGTCGCTGAGCTCCACCTTGTCCAAGCCATCTTTGCCCGCCGAGCTCGATGCGCTGCTCGAGGCTTCGCCGTGGTCGGGGGTTGCGGATGGGTCGCGAGAGGCCATAGTGTTGATGATGTAGATGGACTACTTCTGGAGGGCCATCATATTGAGTCGTGCGTGGTAGTAAGGCCAGCAGGTGGCGCCATAAGGCGGCCAGGGTGTCGCGTGGCAGTGTACCTTACGCATGGCAGGACCATGTCGTCGAAGGCTGGTGCCTCAGGCTGCAGAAGGTGGTCTCACGTCGGTCCGTGCCGATGACGTACCGGACCGAGGTTGGATATCGGATAACACCTCGCTGGTGACTGCACTCCATGTGCATCTTGAGTTTACCAGGTACTAAGGTGTTCTACTGAAGGGACGATTCCTATTCGTTGACAGTGCGTTGAGTCTAAGGTAGAGACAAGCTGCGAAGCACCCAGGCACCCAAAAGAACGTGCTAAAGTAGCTTCAGGCAAGCACGCCCCAGCCTCAACCGCGCTCCCCGCTGTCATGTGCTGGTCCTCGACAATGCAGACGCTCTTTCTGTGAATGATGGATAAAAGAGACCACATCTCTGCATTACCAAATCCTTCACACCCTTCGTCTCGGCGCAGGCTAAAGCGACAACGCGTCAACATGGAGTCACAAGGTGGACCTCCACAACCTGATACATCACCTGCACAACCAACATCACCGCCGCGGAGGGAAGGACCGGTGGAGGGCATACTGAAAACCGTCATGAGACTGCGCGGTCTCTCCATCAGCGAGCAATCAACCTTCGACTTCGAGCCACCGCAGGAATGGAAGCGGTGGCCTGGCGCACGCTACGGCCAGGACTCTCCGCATCTTCAATACGCCAAAGGCACCAAATCAAGCAGAGACAAGCACGCATCATCGCCCGTCAAGCCGACAAGACCGACCAAGGCCCGCAAACCGAAAGCCCCATCTCCAGTCAAAAAGAAGCCCGCCCAGCCATCGACGACGTACGGCGTGATACCAGCACGAGATCCACCGGTGCACTTCCTCACCCTCCCTCCCGAACTACGAAACAGAATCTACGAGTTAATCGCCGTTCGTGAGGGGCCACACTACCCGCAAGTCCGGCCCGTCTGGAAACCCGGCAAACGAAGGGAGTGCAACGACCGGCGCTTCCCTCTCGAGCCCAGCCTAGCCCTCGCGAACCACCAGCTGAGAGAAGAGATGCTCTCCATCTTCTACGGCTGCAACCGCTTCAAGTTCAGGGTCAGCGAGTCGGAGGTGCTGCATGCTTACCGCATGACCTCGCCGGCTATGCTGAAGATGTGGAGAGTTGCACGTCCGGCATCGCACTACCTGCAGCAGGTGGAGCTGCAAGTGGTGGTGCAGCGGCTGCCTCTGGACGGTAAAGTGACATTCAAGCTCAAGAAATTGGTGGATGGTGGGGTGGAGATCACTCACGATATGGCGGAGAAGGTCGGCTATTGCTGCTGCCTGGAGGATGAAGCTGTGGCTGAGACTCTGATCGAGGCGCGGGGCGAGAACGATTTGATGCACGTTTTGCACACTCTGTCCTCGAAGCGGGTGGCGAAGCTCGCTCGGATCGGCACGTGGGTGGATCATGGGCTGTACGAGATGCCTGCGGAGCGCTGCGTGCACTGCAGCAAGCCCAGAGTTACATATGTCGGCGGTGGCTGAAGGCGGTGGTGGGTGGGCGGGTGATGAAGCATGGAGTGTACATTGGCAGGATGTTAGAGACGGGGGGGTAGGGGCCGCGTATCAAGCGCTGAGCTATGCGGGCGTGGGTTATGCATCGATGATCGACTACTGCGGGTCTGATAGCGGTGGCGAAGATGAGCCTTCGATGGGAGCGACGACCTTCCGCGGTAGTGCGACAGCCCGTAGACTTTACGTGCAACACGGATCACAAGTGTTTCAGAGACATGCGACGAAGACATCTGATAGGCATCGATGCTTTCGGAGTGACGGTTGTGAAAGAGGAGTAGATCGCCTCTACTTCCAGCGCGTTGAGGTGGCGGGCCGTTGACGGCCTGGGTTACGACGAGCTAGCGATCATATTCCTTGTCATGGAAGCGACAGAGTGGGACAGAGACCCGGCCGACTTGGTCAATATTCCTCTGCAATGGAGACTGCGACCTGAGGCCAAAGCGTGATGCTCTCAGCGCGCCAGGCCGGTGGGCAGCCAACATTGCAGGCACCAGGGCTGCCACAAATTTTCAGGGTTGGTGATGCGTGACCCAAGTACACATCGCTCTCCTTGACCACGACAGAGATGGTTGACTCTCAGCTCAAGCCCACATGCCAACTTGCTGTGATCTGGAAGAACCAGACCATGTACACGCTGCCCGAGAAGTCGCTCAAACGGTATCCCATCCAACTACCAATCCGCAATCCACTCGCTCGCGCCACTGTCCCAGAACGCCTCACACGCCGCTCTCAAGCCGAAATTCGGTCGTAAATCATTAATCGTCAACGGATCCCTCGTCAACGGATCCGTCGGACTCCGTTTCAAGTGCTCGTAAATCGTGGCTCGCTCATACGAGTGCCCGTTCTTCGTCATCACGGGGTCGTGCATCGGTTCGAAGGTTATCATGTCGATGACATAGTCTGGTACTTCTCTCGCCTTATGGTTCGCCGGGTCCGCGGCGGCGAAGACAGTTCGGAGGGAGTTGATCTTTCCGTCATAAGTGGTGGTGATTTCTTGGCTTCGCTCGGAGGCTTCGATGTTGCCTAGCTTTCCGCGTCGCAGCTGTGCTGTGACTTCGTCTAGTTCGCGTTGTCGTTGGGTTTCGAGGGTGCCTTCCAATTCGGCTCGGAGGTCGCCTTGACGTCGTAATCGTTCAAGGTCGCGGGCGGCGAATTTGGCCTTTTTGCATTTAAGGACGAAGCCAGAGAAGGCTTCTAGGTCCTTTGGGGAGATCTTGGCTGCTGGTTGGGGGTGCAGTACTTGTTCGTATGCGATTAACGCTGAGGACAAGGCTTCGTTTGGGTGATGGAGGCCAAGTTGCCCTTGTGCTGCGGCGGCCAATCAGCTACCGTGTCAAGGAGGATCACGGGAAAGGTCTAGTATAGACATTTAAGAGAGTCAACGCCAACCTCATGCTTACCAAGAAAGTACCACGCCTTATGATTCTGCCCGTTAGCACCGGCAATCTCGATACTCTTCGAGCAATCATTGACAGCGCCGTCCCAGTTTTGCAGCTTCAATCGAACATTCGCGCGGTTTGTGAAGATCAACGGGTTCCGAGAGTACTTCTGTACTGCTTGCGTGTACAAGTCCTCGGCTACCAGGTATTCGCCGTTTCGGAATGCATCGTTGCCTTTTTCTTTCAGTTGCTCGGCTTGGTAGGATGCCATGTATGTGCCAAGTGGAGGACAGGAATGGGTTGGTAGGCGGTTCAGGTATATGCGGTTGATGTTGGACCGGCGAGTGCTTGCAGCCTTGCAGGTGGTTGTGGGGCGGTGCAGACCGGATTGGGTAAGCGCTAGCGTGGATGCTTCTAGAACTGGAATGCACGACAACTTCACATGTTCACTGGTGAATGGCTATACAAAGCATTCATAGATCACGAGCCAGCAAACAGACGGGCGCGCTGTAAGCTTGTTTTAGAAGGAGTCGTTTGCTGTTGAGAGGCATCGATATGTCGCTGGATCATGCTGAGACTCAGACAGGTTGGGTAGGCTGTTACCGGTCCCAAAGGCTCCGACGCCCATCTGTATCGCGCTCGCTCGCCCACCGATTCCTTCTTACCAGATTTCCTGCCTTAAGTGCGTCCTCGCCCGAGATATGCACTCTACAGACCACGACCCGCCTGTCCCTTTGGTCCTCCAAGTCGTCAATGAGGCGATCATCGCGACACGGAGTGCGCTGTTCCAGCCAAGGCTCGAGCATGATACGTATATCCAAAGCTCTGAGGGGCAGATTCTTTTGGCGGGCGTGGACGACTCTGTGTGCTCTTGCTTCACACTTTCGTGGTGTTTGCGCTAAGATGAGGCCCTTGCAGAGTGAGAGTTGAAGCGACTTTGCTAAAGGATGAAGCCAGGATGGTATGGTGATACACATGGCGGATGAGAGGCAGGCAGAGGCACGGATGTCCTGAATTGCCAGAGTGGACGTCCATGGACCTGCGGTCGGTTACCGGATTCTCAGTATTCCAGATGGTGGACAGAACATGTCAACCTCTTTTTCAGCTTCAGCCTTGCCCTGACGCGTATGCCGCGATCGACGTGCAGTCATGGTAGACGGTAGTACGCTCGGAGTGTTGCGGCAAGAGTTCGCATTGGGAACAAAAGCATATGGCTGCTTAGGGAGGGCAAGGTACCGGTATGGCGGGCTTTCGTAGTTTCCGGTTCAAGGTAGCCTTATCCAGAGACATACGCCTCTCCTCACCAAGGACCTGCTCCGCATCGCTGGACTCGGCCCCATGGAGGCATCGGTGATACCATAGTGGTCGTGAGATATGTGCCATGCGGCGGGGAATTGTTAGTACCCAGCGCTCGAGACACACTGTTCCGGATAGTTGACTTTCCCCCCCGCCCCTGTGCTGAACCTCGAGGTCGAGATGGTCCAGGGAAGCATGTCTCGTGAGAGGCTGATGAAGAAGAAGGGTTGATGGCGTGCGTACCTGCATACCGCGGGGTCTCGGGCGGACCGCTTACCCGGTCGTCGGCGTCGACGACCAACAAGGGACGGGATTCGAGTGCATCTTGTTGGTCACGAGCTCGCTTCCTTGGCTGCTCACCACTGTGCTACATGACCGTGACCGCCATTCGCCTCCCATTGACTCAGCAAGAGGCCTTATTGTGCACCGCTTGAGGCAACCGCAACTCTGGCTCCCAAGGGCATCTACACCTCACCCTTCCGTCGCCCGCTCATCCTCCTCTTCCTCTCCCTCACGGTCATTCTGGCGCTCTACTCGGCGCTTCCGCGGTTGAGAGCGATAGTCACCCATCTCACGGTGCCCAAGGCGCCCTTCAGCATCGCCTCACAACGACCCATCACCACATCGACAATGGCGAGCGCGAAGTACAAGAAGCCGCCTCAGCCTCCGCCGCTGTTCACGCATACACCCGATTCGCTACTGAAGGATACCGAGCGCATCATCGATCAAAGCAAAGCGCTGCAGGACCGGATAGTGAAGGATGTATCGTCGGAAAAAGCCGAGTTCAAGAGCGTACTGCAACCCTTCGCACAAGACGACAACCATATGAGCTTAGAGACGCACATCATTGGCTTCTACCAGGCCGTCTCGACCGATGCGAAGCTACGGGATGCGTCGACGGAGGCGGAGAAGAAGATGGACGACTTTGCGATCGAGGCATCGATGCGGGAGGATATCTTCAAACTGGTGGACAGCGTGTTCAAGAAGCAGAAGGACGATCAGAAGCTTGACTCGGAGAGCCGGCGACTGTTAGAGAAAGATCACAAGGGCTACATTCGCATGGGTCTCGGTATCCCAGCAGGACCGAAGAGGGATCGCTTCAAGGAGATCAAGAAGCGGTTGTCTGAGCTCAGTATCACATTCCAGAAGAACCTGAACGAGGAGCAAGGAGGCTTGTGGTTCGCGCCCGAGGAGCTGGAAGGCGTCCCGTCAGACGTAACGGGCGATCTGAAGAAGGGCGAGGAGGGTAGCGAGCACGCGGGCAAGTTATGGCTGACCTTCAAGTACCCGGATCTCTTTCCCGTACAGAAGTACTGCAAGAACGCGGAAACTCGGCGGAAGGTTCTCATGGCGAACGAGAATAAGTGCAACCAGAACATTGCGTTGTTCAAGGAGGCTTTGGTATTGAGAGACGAAGCTGCGCG
>NAJQ01000953.1:0-10845 GCA_005059865.1 Friedmanniomyces simplex
TTAGAGATGTAGTCTCCGGCACAAGTCCACTGGAACCTCGCGTGGCAGAGCTGCTATCGAGTGCAGGTAACTGGCCCAAATGGTCCGTCCAGTCCAGAATCATTCCGATCTTCGGCTCGGACTTCGGCGAGCTGATCAAACCCGCGCACTCGGCATCTCATAGTCATGGTCACCAATGCGGCAGGATGTCGCTTGTGCCGACCGGACTCGACTATCTCGCAGCTCCCGTGTGGATACTCGAGGCCCTGAACCGCAGGACGAGCGCCGCAGAAACGAGCTTCATCAGTCTGGGCAACTCCGCGTTCTGGAACGATCCTCTCGCTTGTTTTCGGAAATGCCGCTGCAAGCAGGGAGTCTGCCCAGTCAATGTTAATAAGTTGTACATGGGAACCACCAAGATCCGGAAGCCGGCACCAGTCATCCCCCCTGAAGCGGTGTGGAAACAACACAGCCTCGGCGCAGTGCTCTTCGGGGATGCCCGCTCGCGTCTGAGCAAAGACGCAGATATAGACCGGCCGGAATACCTCATGCCCACCCGCTTGCGCAGAGCTCGACAGCAGATCTCGGGCAGTGGCGGGGATGGCATCGCATCTTCGAGCAGCGCTACTAGCTTCAATGACAGCGGCGTCTACCTGGACCCGGAAAGTAGCTCTGACAGCGGCGCTGATCGTAAACGCCAGTGCGTGGTCTTGCCCGATGCTCGAATGTATTCGGAGAGTGACGCGGGCAAAGGCTCGGTGAGAGCGTATGTCGCTGGCTAGGTAGCGTCTCGACCTCGATGGACATGCGATAATGAAGGGCGTAGTCTTTACTAAGACCTGTGTATGTCGTTCAGACCAGCTAGAATTCGTATTCACGGGCGTCGCAGGAACGCCATATCTTGAGGACCACGCCACTTTAGGCCATTTGATCGATCACATTATCCAACTGCAATTGATTCACTACTGAAATCCCAACAGCAGTATACCCATAGTCCCACGGCGCATTGTCGCTCGCTATTCATGGCGAAAACATCCACGCCCTCCCGGAGATACCACTCAATCACTCCCCCGACTCCGCAGCCTCCTCCCCCCGGGCCCAACACTACCCCCCAACGCAAGCGAAGCTGACGGCGGTACATTCTCCCTCCCCTCCCCCGTCCCCATCCCCGCGACCGTCATCCGCAGCATCCCCCCTCTCCCCTTCACCGTCGGCACTTTACTCTCGCCCTGCTGCTGCACGCGCTCAAGCGGATTAGTATGCTGGCGCTTCAGGGACGGGGCAAGCACCTTGCTTTCTGCCATGACCTCCGCGCTGCTAATGACGGAGACGAATCCTGGGATAGGCGCAGTTCCTGACGGAGCGGCGAGCCCTGCTGGGGTGATGGCAGCGTTAGCGTCTAGTTCGCGGAGACTGGGGTTGGAACTTGCGGATGCGGGGCGCGTGGTTGGCGCTGAGGCAGGGTACTGCTGTGGCGCGAGGGTGGGTGGGGTGTCGGTGAAGATGGCCGTTTTGCTTGGGCTGGAGGGGGGTTTCGAGGGACTCGCTCGGGCGAGCTTGGAGGGTGAGCGCTTGGTGGGAGATGCGGGTCGTTCTTCGATGCCGCGCATGCGGTTCAGCAGACTCTGGTGGGCCTCAGTTCTCGGCAGAGTTGTTGGGTAGGTGTATTGCGTCTTTGCTGGCGTCTCGCCTGTGGCGACGTACTCGACGATGCGAGCAGCTGAACTTTCGCTTCTGAGCAGACTAAGGGCCTGGCGGACATCTCCTCCCGCAGCGAGAGCGGCAAGAGTGCCCTGGAGACTGCCCGCGCGCTCAGAAATATCGCCATCCAGCGTCTCGACACGCTGGTACGAGGTCTCAAAGTGCTTCCCAATACTCGAGTAACTTTCCTGGACTCCGCCGGCAAGCTGGCTGAGAGTGCGAGTATGCGCGACATGGTGTTCGTCATTCTGGGCTCGCACGCGGGAGAGGATCTCGTCGAGCGCGACAAGCTGGCTATCCATCTGCGCCATCTGACCGTCGACGATGCGCACAGTCTCGCCATGCACAGCGTTCGTAGTCTCTTGCAGCTTCGTGGTCTGGTCGTTCGCTCGGCTCCAGTCACCCTTGAGCTTGGTCTTAACAGCATCCCGGGATCTGACGGATGAGTCGACGAGTCCTTGGGCACTGGCGTTCCATGCGTCCATATCGTTACCGTAGGTCTGCTGCGCGACGTAATACGCATCTTCCGACGTCTTAGTGCGTTTGTTCGCGCTCTCGAGGTAGCCGGACAAGCGTGTTTCTTGCTGCGAGGCGGAGCCGTTCACAAGTCCAGTGATCTTAGCCAGCAAAGCCTCCCGCTCACCCGCAGCGGTCTGCCGCTCGGTCTCCATAGCCTGCGCCAGTTGCTGCTGAGAAGTTCGGCCAGCTTCGACAAAGCCTGCGTTGGCCCGGGCGATCTGCTGCCTCAGACGTTCGGCCTCCACCTGCTGCTCGTTCATGCGCTTGATAAGACCGTCGAAGATGCCCTTGAACTCTTTGCCAAGCGAGACGTACGAGTCCTGCAGTTGGCCGTGAAACACATCCAGTTCGTTGGCGATACCGGCGCTGATACGCTGCGCGGCCGAAGAAAGGTCAGTCAGTCCAGCGCCGACCTTCTGCTTCACGTCCTCCCGGAGCGTGCTAATCTCCTCGAGAACGTGGTTCATCTCGTCCCGAGCAGCGCTTGTCTGGGCGTTGACCTCCGCCTCCGACTCCTGGAACGCGGCCGACTTTTGGCTGAGAAGGGTTTGGGACGATTGGAGCTCTTGCAGCTCATCTGTCACGAACGTCCGCATGCGGCCGGTCATTGCGCTCAAAAGAGTTTCCTGCTGGCCTCGCAAGGCATCCATTCGCTCATCCATCGCCGTGGTGGTCTCGGAGACGTGAGACTGCGACTCGACCCACTTGGTGCGGTTCAAGGATTGCAGGTCAGATCGACGTCGCAGCTTCGAATGCAGGCGGTCGACATGATCGGTAGTGGTGCCGAGCGTGCCCAGAAGATCCTCCCCCACCGCCGCAAGCTTCTCTTCCGTCTGCTGATGCGCCCTCCGCAGCTCACTCTCCTCCGCCAGGCTTTGCTTCGTATGCGCGAGCACGATTTCCGTCTTGTCCAGCACGCTCTTGGTACCATCCAGCATCATCCGCGTCTGCTCGTTGTCCCGCTTCATGCTATGAAAGTTTGTCGTGAGCGCGAACAGCTCCTGGACCTTGTTGCGCAGGTTGGTTTCTATGGTGTCGATTCTGTCCTTCTGCTCTTCGGCGAGTATTCTGCGGCTCTCCGACTCGGTGGTGATCTCCTCGTACGTCTCCGTCGTCAGATACACGCCGTTGCGCTGCCGAGTGGCAATCAACTCGGACTTCAGCTTCTCGATCTCGGCGGTGAACTCCTTCAGCAAGGTCTTTTTGGATACCATCTGGTTGATCTGCGGCTTGTTGCGGATGTTCTTCGCTCGGAAGGCGTAGTCGAGCGAACTGATGGTCTCCTCCAGATTGCTCTTCGCTGGCGAAAGCGTGGCAATGATGCAGGTCTTTGTGCGTCCGCCGAGTGAGTCTTGCAGAAGGCGCGTAAGCTTCGATTCGCGGTACGGGATGTGGCTGCTCTTGTCGACCAGGGCATTGATAACTCGGCCTAGTGTGAGGAGGGACTTGTTGATCAAGCCAGCTTCAGCGGCGCGTTTGTTCTCCGCCCCAGAGCGCTGAATGTTCTCCGAGCCAGCTAAGTCCACCAGATTGAGCTTGCCGGCTGATACAAACTCCTCGCCTGTATCCGAGGTGCGCTTCATGTACACCGTTACCGTGAACACCGTATGTGATCGTGACGACAGGTCGTTGCACTGCGTAGCTGCGACTTGTCGCTTATGACTTCCTTCCCGCAATAGCTGGATGCCTTTCGGCGCACTCTTGATGTGGCTCTCCTCCATCCCCTGCACCAACGTCGTCGACCTGCCGTTCTTGTTTGCTTCATCAAAGATCTTCAGCTTCGCGCTGCCATCTGCAGCAAGGAGATCGCGCAGCTCTTCGTTGTATAGCTCAATGAAGGAGCACTTGACGTTGTACTCGCACTTCTCGGCATCCTCTTCGCTCAGCCGGCCGAACAGTGAGTGCAAGGCTCGTGGGATGATGCCGGCCGCGTCGGGGATGGGCAGGGTGTCCGCGATGTCTCCGGACATGGTGTACGTCTTGCCGGTGCCGGTCTGCCCGTAGGCGAAGATGGTGCAGTTGAAACCCGCCAGGACCTGTTGTCGCGTCAGTACTTGGGTGATGTTTCCGTCCCGACTCGTCGCCTACCTCATCCAGTATCGGTACCACAACTTCATCGAAGATCATGCCTTGATCCGCAGCAGGCGAGAAGACCTTGTCGAACTGATACGTCTTGTTGCTGAGCGCGCTCGGCCCCATCGACAGCTCCACCTTCTTGCCCTTGACGCCCTCAGTAGACACCACCACGCCGCTGTTCTCGCGCACTTCGCGGTCATTGCGCCCGCGACACCGCACCACCACATTGATGTTTGTCTCTTGCCCGGAATCTTCAATCTCGGGCAAGGTCTTGCGCTTGGGAGTCCGCGATTTGGAGGAAGCTATGCTCTCGGTTGGTGATGCTCGGCCGGTCAATGTCGGCGTCGCGGTTTGCGCTCGGTTTGCGCCGGGGCGCACGGGAGGTGGTCGCATGGTTGATGGCTTCTTGCTAGGTCCCGGCGGTCGCAATGGTGCTGTTGTCGCCATTGTTGGGTTTGTTTGGCAGGCTTTGGAGGAGATTCAAAGTCCGAAGTGCTTTCCTTGAGTCGCTCAAACATGCGTTCGATGGGTTGTCATGGTTACGAACTTTTCGCTTCCCTGGCCAATCACAACGCACGAGCTTAGCGAGATATGAGCGACATCGAAGCTCTCCTACGAAGAAGGAAGGAGCTCATAATGCTCGTCGCGACATAAGTTGAACCTTGCAATCTCCTTCACAGTGCACATATAGACATGATGGAACCGCTTTCGAGAAGATTGACATTCTAGCTACCGTAAATCGGCCGCTCGTCTCCCAGACCACAACCCTCCAGTCCATGTCCCCCGCAGAAACGAGAGCGACGCCGAGCTCCTGGACTGCTGAAGGCTACACTGAGAACCATTGACGGCATACCGACGAGTCTCTCCAATGCGGCGATGCTCACCCAGTGACGTCTTGACAGGTAAAACTTTGGCGAAGTGATAGTGGCTCCATCAACGAACCCCGTTGCAACGCATGAGTCTCGGGTGTGATCTCCAAACGTACAGCCATGTCGCTGCTTCCTATCTGCCGGCTTGTCGTTGCTGCTCACACATCCCAGCGACCTTATGTCGCTCACCAGCACCTGTATCGTCCATATCCACGGAGATCCCAGATCGCCCCTTCACTTCCCTTCCCTTCACTCCACCTCATTTCACTTCACTCTCACGGCTCACCGGCATTGGTGACCAGTCTTCACAAGCCGTGGCGTCGACCGGTGAGCCACCCCGGCCAATCAGACCGCCCGTCACTCGTCCCTGCCCCCCAAACCACCAACGTGACCTCCGCCTGCGTACGTCACCCTCGTCACACTCCCTCGACCAGCTTACTGATCCGAGCAACCGTGCGCGCCCCCCCTCGCAAGTATAAGTACCCCTCCCCCCGCCCCTGCTCTTCCTCTCCCTTTTTCTTTCCTCTTCATCCAAGCTTCCTCACCAGTTGCCTCTGGCGGCCCCCTTGTCGGTGATGTGGCGTTCAGACTTGCTTTGGCACTCTTTCGCCCGAATGAGCCGCTTGGCCGCGGTGTGCACACCAGGTGAGTAATCTCCACCTCCTCCCTGACTGACTTCCCCCTCACCCCCACTCCTCGCAACCGACTTGGCTGACCATCACGTTCGCAGTGTGGGGACGCCCATCTGCTGCATAGGAGTCATGAGAGTCAAGTTGTCGCCCCGCACTCTCGGTCCATGGCTTCCCCAGATCTGTCCGCTCCCTTTGTGGCAAGTTCAGCCGTCAGGCCTATGTCTTGTTCACTCAGCGGCAGTTTCTCAGATCAAGCGGTGTCCGGCAGCATCCTCACGGGGTCGGCACCGTGGCTCGAGGGTACGCCCACGACTCGCCACGGTCTTGTACCGTTCGGTTGTGTGGCGGAACTGAGAGCATACATGCAAGGCGGGGCCTTTTGTGCCCCTTGTTGGTGGTGTTGTTGCTTTCGCAGGCTTGAGGTACGTTGCTTCACGTCGCTGGGGTGAGTACGAAGCTGACTTACTCGTCACCAAACCAAGCCCGCCTCTTTTTCATCAATCGCCGCGCATGCGTGCCTGGCATTGGAGAAGGATGTTGTTGCGCTGTTGTGACCGCCACCGCACCAGTCACTCTACCAGGCGCCACCGCTGCCGTACTTGCTGGTGGACGGGTCTTCCTGGTTGTCCGCAACCTCAATATCGTATTCAACCTCTACACCTCGAGCATCGCTCTTTCATGGCACTGTCGACTCAGTGTGGTGATTTACAGCTCCGAGCAAAGGCCGTAGTAGGAATCTCATGGAAATCTGCTCTCCTTCTCGGTCGTATTGTGGTCATAGTACCCAGTCGGCCACGCTCACTGCCAGTCACCGTCACGTAAAGACTGACATATGGAATGTCATGGTGGTGTTTTCTTCAAAGGCTGGATAACCTCGCTACAACCGATATCTTGCAGCAGATGCAGAGCATACCCATCACTTCTCCCCAGCTCCCTCGATACCATTCCAACATGTCACCCGCAAGCCTCCCCTCCCCTCCTCCGCCCTTTCAGCACACCGTCAACGCACCAACCGCCCCATTCTCCAACACCTCAAACGTCAGCCCCCGGAACGCATACAACTTAGTATTACCAAGCCACTGCTCGCTACTCCCGCCCGCATCCTCTACATTCTCTTCCTCCTCCGCATCGGGCAGGTAGAAGCTGCTCTCGCTCGAGTCTCCGCCCCAGGATCTGTTCACTACTTTGCCGCGCCCCATCTCTGACTCTGCGCCGGAGTTGGCGTGAGCTGATAATAAGACGGGCTTGATATCGTGCTCGAAGTTATGCTCGGACGTCAGGTAAGTGGGGGATGGTGAGGAGTCGTTCGAGGGTGAGATGCTCCATCGTAGCCGGCGGTGGCGATTGAAGGCGTAGCTACCAGGCACGTTTCCATGTATGACAACTTTGAGCAGAACGGAGTGAGGGCTTGTGCCGAGCGGGGTGCGAGTGCTGTGCTCGGTCGTCTTAGCTGCGGTGTCTTCCGGCGGGCCAACGAGTATGTCCAAGCCGTGGCTGAAATAGCACCAGAATCTATGTCTGCTGGCGCGATCGGAGGCATCTTCTTCGGTGTCTCCGGCGTCAAAGTCCGTCTCGAAGGTATCCGTGCCGGTCGAGGAGTAGCTTGACGGCTGCGAGCCGGGGTGCGGGCGGCCATTGGACATCGGCCTGGACGTGCTGCCGGTGCGTCTGTGCGAGTTCTGGTCGGGCGTGGCATCTCGCTCTTCGCGCTTGTGTGTCGCATCCGGCGGACCGAGCTCGGTGATGAGGTCCTGTATCGTAGTCTCGTTCAGCGTGATGGTGAAGATACCTGCTGGGCCGTGCCGGAGCAATTCAACGGAGCCTTCGGCCGGAATGTGCGCATGCTCGATCTCGGCTGGCAAGCCGTCCTTAGGTCTATTTGCGAGGACGGAAGATCGTGGGCCAACAGGTCGCTTGACAAATAGGACCCGCCGGACTTCGGGCCAATTCCTCCCCTCAAACAGCGCCATGCTCGTGGCCGGCAAGGCGGCGTGCGAGCCCAGCAAGAACACGTGGTCATTTTTGTCCGACCACTCCGAATGCAGGATCGGGAAGTTAAAGGCTACGCCGAGCCATGATAGCACGTACGTGCCATAGCGCGAGCGATCTTTCGGCGGACTGTACTCGCCGGGGTAGGAGGGACCCATTTGAGAGTACACCCGCTTGAAGCCCGGACCTGATGCTGACGGGCTGTCTTCGTGCATCTTGACCAGGTCGCTGCTGTTGAGCTGCAGCCTGGTCTTGCTGAAGTCCAGCACTTCAATGAGCCGTAAGCGCTGGTCCGGGCCATCGAACTGTAGACGAAGCCCATCTTCAGGCAGGCTGACGATGACGGGCGTGGTAAGCGGCTCCGCCTGAGAATAGTGGAGGTTGATCACCGGGAATTGCCCTTTGTCTTCTTTGACCTGGGTGATGACTTCGTGGAGGGAAGCGCCGAGAGCGAACGGTCCGAGAGAGTGGCCTGGGAATACTACCGCGAACTTGGCGGTGGCCATATTGCAGTGTTCCAGTTTTGAGCAGCACGTTACGTAGGTCTACAGATGCGAGGGAGAGACCGGCCGGTTGCTTGACGGCGGTTCAAGCAATCACGCTGTCAGGGAGCCACATGACAACAATCATCACACGCTTGCTCCATCCACGAAGCACGCGCGTCTCGCTTCCAGTGCTCGGGGGTGAGGATGCTGAGGGTATGTCGTGCACGCAGAGATGCAGTTGGGGAAGGTGCTTTGCTGGTCGGAGAAAGAAGGAGTGGGAGGTGAATGGGGATATCGCGAATGCCGCATTGGGCTTAGACCGGATTTTACTAAGGCTGGGAGTTCTTTGCCGACAGCGGCTGTTCGTCGACCAGTACGACGACGACTCCATCGTTTTTGGAGGCCGTGTCCGTTTGCATGCTACTGCGATTAACACACGCGCAGTGACGATGAGCCCTTCTACCGCGAAGCAGCGGTCCAGCCCGGCTGGCCTTAGCTATCTCTCATGTGGACCGGATCATACAAACACTGGTCTCATCTGTATCCACGGCTGGGGCTGTCGAGCGTCGGACTACACCCTTCTCTTTGAGAGTCTGGAGCATCGCTCACTCGACTTCAAGGCTCTGGCAATCGATCTGCCTGGGCACGGAGACAGTTCCAAGGACATCTGCCCCGAGGCCACCGTCTCCGGATGTGCAAAGGCTGCGCTATCGGTCGCCCAGCACGAGGGCTTGTCCGAGATTGTGCTATGCGGCCACTCGATGGGAGGTCGGATCGTCATGGATGCCTTTACTCAAGCCCGAGCGGCGGAGAATGTCAACGTACGAGGGATCGTATTCCTTGACGTCAGCAACTACAGGCTTCGACCGAAGCTATACGAGTTCGACGAGAACGACCCGCGTAGCAAGGCCATGACGGAACAGCAGAAGGCGACGAAAAAGGCCGAGCTCTTCCAGTCAATGTTCTCATCCGAGACGCCGTCGGATTTCGAGCTGGCGACCTTGCAACATCTCAGGACCTTAGACAAAAGCTTCGCCAACGCCATACGAAATGACTACATCCAGTATGATCACACGAGGCTCGATGATGCCCTTGCAGCCGTGGGTAAAGCAAAGATACCGCTCTTAAATCTACAAAGCACCGACATTGACGGAGAAAACCAGCGGTTCCCGCTTAAAACTGGCCAGACATCATCGTGGATGCAGCTCATACAGGAGAAGGTTCCGGAGGCCCAGCAGATTGTGGTTGAAGATAGTGCTCACTTCCCGCACGTTGACCAGCCGCAGCGAGTGGCGGACTCGATACTGGAGTTCATGCAGCGGACATGCGTTTCCAGACCATTGGCATAGGCTTCAATGTATGGATGAACGATACTTGGGTCAACCTCCTCTAGGGCGATGTCTGGATGCCTGTAATGACCTATCCGGTCCGGCTCGCCGACCTTTGGGTGGTGGGAGCTGAACCTTTACGCCTGCGAGCACATCGGACCGCCTACTTCTTCTTCTATTCATCAGGATGCAAGCACTTCTTGTCTTTCATCAAGCGAATAATGTCCGAAAGGTGCTGGTCTGAACCGCAACACGCTTTGTCACGGCTCAACTTTCCGCAAGCCGAGCTTAGCCGAATTCGAAGCTCGCCAAATTTTGAGGCTTGGCCAGCACAGCCCGCCCTCTCTGCTGGACGCCGAAGGATTCCCGCCCACGCCCACGCTCGCCGCCTTGCATCGACTATGCGGCGAACAGTATCAAATTGAGCCCAGCCTCAATCTTTGGCGAGAGCGAGCTGAATCATCGTCGCACCCCTTGTCAGCACAGTGACCTTTCCTTTTGCGGAAGCTTACTCGACAACGTCTTGCCGAGAGACCCAATGGCAGACATCGTGATGCAGTACATGGGTATACGCAGCTTTCCACTGCGGCCAGGCAACGATATTGATCGAGCCGTGTGCCATTGAGGATGGTTAATTGTGGTGCAGAAGGCATGGCAGACGTACTGCGTCGTGCGGCGTGAAGGAGACGCATGCTCATGGCTGGGGGTGGTTGATAAGGCATATATACTCGCATGGCCCACGATTGAAACCGGCACACAACTACCATCAACCAACGAGTCGAAGCGGCAAAAACCCAGCTTTCTTTGTGCCGAATTTATATTGTTCTCATACCGAACTGATATCCTTCGGGGCACCTAAATACCGCACCACCTCACAACGAAGCTACACCTGACCAGCACCATGGCCCAATGCAAGACCATCACCGACCCGAACACGACATGGCCGCCTTTCTGCCCCAACATCGCCGCCTCGTACCTCTACGCCATACTCTTCGGCATCACAGCGATCGCACACCTTGTACAGATGTTCTGGACGCGGAAATGGTATTCTTGGGTGATATGTGCTAGCGCTGGACTGCAAGTGGCCACTTACGTGCTGCGGACGATCAGTATCTTGCAGCCGGCGAACGATATGATGTATACGCTTTGGTTCGTGTTGATGCTTGTGAGTGACCGAACCGTCCCTTGAAGCTGCTTTGCCCACCAATACTGACCGATGCTAGATCGCACCGATATTCACAAACGCCTACGTCTACATGGTCATGGG
>NAJQ01000954.1:0-10842 GCA_005059865.1 Friedmanniomyces simplex
CGTCCGCAATGGTACCTCGACGACATCAACCCCCGCGGCCTCGTCCCGGCGCTCAAATACAGCGTCCCCGGCGTCTTCGACAAGGAGGAAATCATCACGGAATCCGGGATCGTCGTTCAGTTCCTCTGCGACAGTTTCCCCTCGCCTCTACTGCCGGGGAGCAAGGAATCCCCCTTTTCGGCGCTGAAGCGGGCGCGGATTGCGTTTTTCGTGGATACGTGGACTTCGAAGATCGCGCCGTTTCAGTACCAGATCATGCTCGCTGCGCCGGGGAAGGAGAAAGAGGGGAAAACCGCCGAGTGGTTGAAGGTTATAGAGAAGGAGATTGAGCCCTTGCTTGCGGACGCGGGGCCCTTTTTCGGGGGCAGCGGGGAGTTGACGTTGGCGGAGGTGATGGTTGCGCCGTTTTTGTTGCGGTGGTTCGCGCTTGCGCGGGATGGGGAGGTGGTTCCCCGGGGGTTTGCGGAGGGTTTGGAGGGGTTGCCGGGGTTTGAGAGGTGGGCTAGGGCTGTGGTGGGGGAGGAGATGGTGAGGAGGGTTTGGGATGAGGAGGGGGTGGTGGCGGCGATGAAGAAGAGGGTTCGGGGGATGGCTAGTAAATGATTGAGGACTTTGGGGGAGGGAGGAGGGGGTGTGAGTGATGTAGTCGGTTATGTGATACGTGTAATGAAGAACGATTCACCTTTGCAAGCCAGTCGACCCTGTACCTGTGGCCCGTTCTCGGAAAAACAAGATGTTTCGAGAACGGAGATGTTCATCCTGGGGCTCGCAAAGCCGGTCAAGTGATCAATTAGCCTCGTTACGTCGTGCGGCTTGCCAGTCGCCCGCGTAACCTCACTCTTAGCGGAAATGGTTGGTAGAGGAGTGATGAAGCGAAGACGAGAGCGTAACAGGAAAAAGTGGGGTCACAAGCCGGCAACTCCCGCACTGTCAGAGTTCAGTGAATCTTGTTTCGACCTCCTTCTGTGTAAAGGTACATGTATGTGGTTCCCTTCTTCTTCCATACAGCCTCGCAGACGAAATTCCCGAGACACCTTCGGTGGCTTGTTTCACGCGAGACAGTGACCTCCCTCATCCGATTATTGTGTGTGTCCTCGGAGGCAAACGACCATGCAGCCCTTAACGCCAGGGCTACTTCTTCTTCCTCCAAGCGGAATCGCATCTCTGCAGCGTCCGCTCTTCTTGTGTTGGCGGACAGAAATACACCCTTATCCAGGAGATGAGCTTGGTGGCCTCGCGACCGCGTCTTGGACGGTGCGGCGTTCGATCAGCTCTCAGAGGATCACGTCCGTGCAGTGTAGAACGAATGTGGGTCCCCGGGAGGAGGGTTCGGGGGGAAAGCGCGTTTCGGCGCACGCCTGGTTCTCAAAAGTCAATGTCATCTCGCATGTACGTTCGAGTTCAAGATCGTGAGCCAAGTAAGCCAGCGGCGCTGCACCGGCTTCGATGGATCCAGGTGAGAAAGCTCGGCCGAGGTGTGCTGAAAGGGGCGTGGTGTGGTGTGGAAGTCCAGGCCGTACCAAGACGTCCACGTGCTGACACACCTGCCCAAGTGGCATGAAGAGGACTTTGGCTAACGGGTCTCACGTGCCTGAGCCCTGGATTGGCGACGCGTGGTCCTACTGGTATCAGCACGGGAGACTCCACACCGACACGGGCAAGATCGCCGGGTCTCGAGTGGCCAACGACAAAGACGGTGTCTTGCGACCGGAGAGAAGGTCACCAGACCCTCTGTTCAAGATGAACGTGTAGGGCGTTATCTGTCGCTGGACGAAGCACATCAACGAATCGTTCTTAGATTCGATCTCGTCCGGCCCAGGGTCTTCTCGCAGCACATTCGAGATGACGAGGAGTATCATCTCCAGGTTCTCCTTACGGAGGTTACCGATTTGCATCTGCAAGAGTCTGAGCGCCTCCGCTATGTGGTGTAGCATGCTCTTGCGCTCGTAGGGTGTGATGTGCCCGCGCAGGATGCCACGGTGCAAGGTGGCTGCGTAAAGTGTACCGTTGTAGATCACGGGGTGGCGATCAGACAATTTTATTCGATCACGTCTGCCGTCGAACGACATTGTAACAGGGGCGACGATTGGCAGGACGGTATCGGATGTAAGAGTTTGAGACTGGATCTCACCTCTTCGGAGACTCACAATATGCCATAACCTCATGGGCCATATTCCCTGCCGCGGATGTTGGGTCTGCATCTCCGATCTGCGACGGACCAAATACGGGAGACAGTGTATGCGACAGGCCCGGCTCGTAGCTGTTGAGTTCAGTGGGAGCGGGTGGTCTTCGTGATAGATGGTTCGTAGGCCCATCAGTATTCTGACCAGCTATATCTTGACCCAGCGAGTTGTGTTGGCCCTGTGAGTTCCCTGGTGCGATTGATCGCCTGTGGAGACTCCTGCTGCTGCCCACTCTCGCTGCATGAGTGCGAGCAAGTCGATCGGTTGACCGCTTCTCCTGGGGTGACTCCGTGTAGCCATTGACACATTAATGCGTCGCTCTCTCCATGGATACGGGGGCGGCACGCAAACTTCCAATTTGCGCGGCGCGGCAGTCCCTATTCATACAGCAGCTCAAATCTCTATTAGTCAGTCTCCCAGGCCGTCAAGGGTACAGCAGTGATTATGCTCGGCACGGCGGTAGAGTCCAACCCAGGGAAGCCCTGTCGGCTGTCGCTTTGAAGGTACCTCTGTACATGTACCTGATATACCTCGAAGTGAAAACGTAGAGTGACGTTGGAGGCTCGGAAACTCGGGGCGAATGGCCGCCTGCTCGATCGTATTCACATCTGCTACGCTCCCTACCACAGCGTATGGACCGCATCGTCAGCTGAGCGGAACTCGCCCCACAACAGAGCGATATTCGCACAGCGCAGCATCGCCCTCCTATACCTTCATCAACTTCAACAACAACCTCACATCCTTGACTTCCGTCTCCTCCTCCGCCACCACACCCTCCTGCCCACCACCCCCTTGCTCTGCCTTACTCACACCCCGACTAGCAGCCTTAGCAAACGTCGCCGCCTGCGCCTCGAACATCTCCTCCAAGACCCTCTCCTGCTCGAGCCGACTGACCTCCGCATTGGCAGCCTTCTCCCCCTTTGTCTTCGCCGCAGCAGCACCGGCTGCCGTTCCGTTCGAACCCGGAGCGGTGGGCGACAGGACGGTATAAAGGACTTGCACATCATCTGTCGGTACCAACCCCACCCGCTTCCGAAGCCGCTGCACTCGATTCAGCACTTCTCGAGCGAGACCCTCCTGCGCCAGCTCCGGGTACGCGAAAGCATCTAGTAGGCACATGACCTCTCCCTCCACCGCCACCTCCATGCTAGCCGTTTCTTTGCTTGGCTTGATCTCCTTCTTCACCCGGAGGTCCTCCGCGCTCAACTCATGCCCTTCCACCGTCAACCGCCCTTCGGTAAGGAAACTCTGGATCTGCTCCTTACTCAACTTAGGCAACGCTGCCTTGATCTTCGCCGCATCCTTCTTGAATTTCTGTCCCAGGTTCTTGACATCGGCTTGCACGGCGAACTCAACTCCATACCGCGCCTCGTCCGTCGTGAGCACCAGATCCCGCACATTCAGCTCGTCCGTGACGTACCCCTGCAGCGTCCGGACATCGTCCAACCATTCCTCGTCCTGATGCAGCACCACGAACGTCTTGAGCGGCGTCTTGAGCGAGATGGTTCGCCGATCCCTGCACACCCGGCCGACCTCGATGACTTTTTGCATCCTGCTTACTTGGCGCTCGACAACGGGATCGAAGAGTTTCTGCCGGACGGTGGGGAAGCGCTGGAAGTGTACGGAGCGGACGTCCTTGTCAGAGGTGAGGCTGGAGGGCAAATGTGGTGCAAGTCGCTGGAAGATGTTGTCGCTGAGGAAGGGGATGAAAGGCGCCAGTGCCTTGACAAGTGTGTACAGCACCTCGTAGAGCGTGTTGAGTGCATGTAGCGTGTCGCTACTCTCCTCATCTGCCTCGCCGTTCGTCGTAGGCTTGGCAGCATGTCCTTTTAAACGATTCCGGTTGAAGCGAATATACCAGTTCGTTACATCGTCAACCATCTTCAGCAACCTAGGCACCACAGTGTACAGCCAGTACGCCTCCATCTCGGCGTTGACGTACTGCAGCAGACTCTGAGTAGCCGCCAAGATCCACCGATCCATCACGTTTTCATTCCCTTTCTGCATATCCGGCTCGAAGACGAACTCCTCGCCCGTGTTCTTCTTGTACAGCGCTGCTTGCTGGGCGAAGAAGTTGTATGAATTCCAGAGCGGTAGTAGTACGCCGCTGACTATTTGCTTCACACCTTGCTCGCTGAAACGCAGCGGCTCGCCGCGCACGACAGGCGAGTCGATGAGGTACAATCTCAGTGCGTCTGCGCCGTAGCGGTCAACGACCAGCATCGGATCTGGGAAGTTCTTGAGCGACTTCGACATCTTCTTGCCATCTTCCGCAAGCACAATACCGTTGACGACGCAGTTCTTGTACGGGAAAGTGTTGAAAAGGTGCGTGCCAAGAACAGAGAGAGTGTAGAACCAGCCGCGAGTCTGGTCAAGACCTTCAGCGATGAAGTCGCCCGGATACTTGGTGAAGAATTGCTTTCCCGGCCCTTCTGTCCGGGACAAGCCGCTGTCGGAATCCGAAGCATCGTAATCGGGGTAGTCGAACGGGTAATGCGAGGAAGCGTAGGGCATACTGCCGGACTCGAACCAGCAGTCGAAGACTTCTTCCACGCGCTTGAGCGTGCCTTTGCCTTGTTGAGATGGAATGGTGATGTGATCGATGGAGTCGCGATGCAGGTCTTTGATCTCGCCTTCGAAGCCGGACAGCTTCTTGAGCTCCGCCACGGAGCCTACGCACACGACCTCTTTCATGTCTTCGCTGACCCACAGCGGCAACGGCGTGCCCCAGTAGCGATTCCGGCTTACGTTCCAGTCTTTTGCTGCCGCGAGCCATTGATGGAAGCGACCTGTCTTGACCATGGACGGGACCCAATGCGTTTTCTCCAGGTTGGCCAACAGATCTGGTACGGACTGCTCGACCTTAATGAACCAGGACGGGACAGCGCGCTGAATGAGTGGCGTCTTGCTGCGCGGACAGAAAGGATATCTATGCGTGATCTGGCTCTTCCGCACCAGCCTACCGGCGCCCTCAAGGTGCTTGATGATGTTCTTGTCTGCCGCCTTCACATGCTGGCCTTCAAACTCCGGCACCTCATCCGTGTACTCACCACCCGCATTGAGCGGGTTCGGTGGCGGTCGCTCGGCACTGATGATGCCGTCCCGCCAATTGATCTGGTAATCGTCCTCGCCAAACGCTGGAGATTGGTGTACCATGCCCACACCCTCATCCAACTTGACGTACGTGTCCAGGATGATCTTGAAGCCGACATCTCGGAAGGTGTCGTAGAAGTATGTGAAGAGTGGTTTGTACCGGATGCCGGCCATGTCTGCACCCTTGAGCTTCAGAGGCAGCGTCCGGAACTTGTCCTTGGCTTTCTTCGGGTCCTTGTACAGTACTTTTAAGCCAGCTTCGAGCATGATATAGACGTTGTCGGTCTCGTTGTCAAGAACAAGCAAGTACTCGTACTCTGGATGCGCGCATAAGGCGACATTACTCGGCAGCGTCCACGGCGTGGTCGTCCATGCCAAGAAACTGACTTGCTTGCCTTGCGCCGTAGCAAGAACCTTCTGCACCGTTTGCCGTGTACTCTCAGGTTGCTCTTCCAGCGGCAAGAGCGGGAAGTTGACGGTCACGGCAGGATCCTGTACATCTCTGTACTCCTCGCTCGCCTCACTCTTGCTCAGTGGCGTGTTCAGTGCAGTACTGTACGGCAACACCCTTGCGCCGTGGTAGACCAAGCCTTTCTTATGCAGCTGCGCAAACACCCACCACACCGTCTCCATGAAGCTCGGGTCCATCGTCTTGTAATCGAGGTCAAAGTCGATCCACCGTCCTACCCGGCCAATGACCTTTCGCCACTCATTCGCATACGTGAGCACCACTTCCCGACACCGCCGGTTGTACTCCTTGATGCCAATCTTTTCGACGGCCGCCTTGCCTCGCACGCCCAGCTCCTCCTGCAACTGCTTGTCGATGATCTGCTCAATCGGGACTCCATGCGTGTCCCAGCCGAATCTCCGCTCGACATGGCGCCCTCGCATGGACCAATATCGCGGGACGATGTCTTTGATGGTGGATGCGAGTAAGTGGCCGTAGTGAGGCGTCCCGGTTGCGAAGGGTGGGCCATCGTAAAAGACGTATGGCGGGTCATCTTTGCTGAGCTCTAGTTGGCGGTGGAAGGCGTCAATGTCGGTCCAGGTCCCGAGCACGCGCTCCTCCTCGGCGGGGAAGTTGATGCTGCCCATATTTGGGCGGTGGTGAATGTGCTCGTCTGCAGTATGGGTGGCCGGGAAGTTGTCTGGAGTGGCCGAAGTGCTGCCGTCTGTGAGATCTACTGTCGTTGTATTGGCGGCTCGTGAAGAGGATGATACTGGTACAAGAAGATGTCCGAAAGACTCACCGCGGTGACAAAATCGTGCCTGAGGGCAATCGATAAAACGGGGAGGGGCGGTCCACTAGCTCCCGGTAAGCTTAAAGTCGCGTGGGATCGCGTCTCCAACAAGGACATCCAACCTCAGCCCATCCGCCACTTCACTCTGCAGTCTGGCCAATATTGTATTCTACAGCACAACCGCGCACGCATGGTCGCTTGATAGAGCACACCAGCATCCGAGATCAGCATGAACACGGCGCGCTCGAGAATCGCGGACGTTGAACGGCGACTGAAGCTTGTGGCGACCGATGCAAGCCAGCATCTCGATATTACTGCTGTGTTGACGAGTATCTCCACTCTCGAGAAGCAGGTAGAAGGCCTTGAGCATAGCAACCATGCTCGGCCGGGAGCGGCAAGTCAGCCACCTCTCCAAATCGATGTCGCAGACGATGAGTTCGACATGGACTCGTCGGATGAGGCCGACATGCTCAGTGCACCCATCAGCTCAGCGGTCATATCAAACGGTACGAATGGCGTCAAGCGCAAGTCCGAGGATCCAGATGCTGAGCCATTCAAGAAGCGGCGAAGTGAGGGATCAGACCTTGCCATCTCGGTAGCCAACAAGGTCCTAAAGGAACGCTTCGGCATGGGTGCCTTTAGGTTGAAGCAGCAGGCCGCCATTGCTCGTTTACTAGACGGCGAAAGCTGCGTCGTGGTGTTTCCCACAGGCGGTGGCAAATCGCTCTGCTACCAAGTACCAGCTTTGTGCTTCCGCGAGATGGATCGCCACGCTGGAATACGGCAGGGTCATGCCGAGACTGGCATCACGCTGGTCGTATCTCCACTGATTGCATTGATGAAAGACCAGGTCGACGCTCTCGAGCTGCGTGGGATCAGTGCGGCTGTGCTGGACTCCACCAAGACAAAGGACGAGTACATGGCGACAGTCGAATCGATGCGCAACGGAACTCTCGACATACTATACTGTGCACCGGAGCGCCTCAACAACGAGGGCTTCGTTGGATCAATGGCGCATGTGCGTGGCGGTGTTCGACTTCTCGCCGTCGATGAGGCGCATTGCATCTCAGAGTGGGGCCATGCTTTCCGGCCAGACTACCTCAAAGTGGCGCGCTTTGCGAAAGAGATTGATGCAGAGCGTGTCGTCTGCTTGACAGCAACGGCAACGCCGAAAGTAGCCGATGATGTCCGCAAAGCGTTCGATATGCCCAAAGACGGTCAATTCCGAACAGCAACGTACCGGCCGAACCTCAGACTGCTGGCCCAGTCTTTCCACACGAAGAAGGAATCCTACCCACTTCTCATCGCCTTCCTCAAGGCACACACAGGTCCGACCATCGTCTACGTCACACTCCAGAAGCACACCGAGGAACTTGCGCAGGACCTTCGGAACCATGGTTTCACCGCCAAGCACTTTCACGCCGGTATGACAGTCCCGGAAAAGATAGCTTGTCAAGAGGCTTTCATGGCCTCTGACAAGATGATCATGGTCGCTACAATCGCGTTCGGTATGGGGATTGACAAAGCGAACATCCGGAATGTGGTGCACTACGATATACCGCGGAGTCTGGAGAGCTACAGCCAAGAGATTGGCAGGGCAGGGCGAGACGGCGAGGAGAGCCAGTGTATGCTGTATCTGTGTGCTGAAGACCTGCACCTGCGGGAGAGCTTCGCAAGAGGTGACCTGCCCTCGAAGCAATCAGTCACGGCGCTGTTGAACCAGGTGTTTGCTAAGAAATCCGAGGTAACGGACCGTGGCCTCAGCATTGAGGGTAACCTATATGCTGAATCAAAGGATTTTGACATCAAGGTATGTCAATATCGACTAAACTACTTCCTGGAGACATTCCGCAAACAATATACAATGCTGACGATCCACAGCAAACGGTCCTCAAGAACATCTATGCCCAACTCGAGCTGCGCTTCGGCTTGCTACGCGAAACAACGCCCAAATACAGCTCATACAGCTACAAAGCCATCGCCCCAACAACAAAAGACACAACCGCACCCGCTCAGGCCATCAGAGCCGTCGCGAAGAAAGCCGCAACTCTAACACACATTGACGTGGATGCGGCTGCCCGCGCATTTGGCCTCAACCGAAACGACATCGTCGCCAAACTGAACCTCTGGCACGATCAGGCGTTCATTGATCTCCGCACCAGCGGCGTCGTTAACATCTACCGTGTCCTCCAGACGCTACCGTCTACCGAAGCAGAGAAGCAACGAAATATCGATGAGCTGTACGCGGAGCTCGAACTCCGTGAACAACAGGATCTTAGTCGTGGGCAGGAGGTCATGGATCTCATCAACGGCAGTATGTGCTTCTCCCGTACGCTTGCGGAGCATTTTGGCGATGGGCTGCCGGGCGGAGAGGAGGACTGTGGGCATTGTAGTTGGTGTGACACGCATAAGGCTGTAAAGGTGATCACGCCACAGCCGAAGACGTTCGACGATAGTGTGTTTCAGAGGGTGCTGAGGGCGGTGCCGGATCGAGACGATGCGCGGTTCCTGGCGCGGGTGGCGTTCGGGATTGGCAGTCCGCGGGTGACGGCCGCGAAGCTCAGTGGTAGTACGGTGTTTGGGAGTATGGAGCAGTATGACTTCAGGGTGCGTGTCGTGGATGTCGTTTGATCAAGGAGCATACTGCTAACAATTGTGTAGGTGCTACTGGAGAAGTTCAACGGCGTGTGCAAGGGGGCCAACGGACGCTGAAGCCCGTCATGTCGATATACGTGCCGCTAAGTTGCGGAGAGGAAAACAGCTCGTCTCTCACTCGCGCTGTGTTGTAAATACCCCCAAGCGACTTTCACGTACCTGGCATTTGCGCCATGGCAAGCTAGAAAGCCGGCCCTGGCATACAACCCTGCGCGACGGAAGCGTCAAGGTGCGCCCTCCTTGCTTTTGTGTAAGACGTCTTCAGCGGCCGCTTACACGCTGTATCCGAATAGATATTCGTCGTATGACTTGCCCCATCCGAAGTAAGCTACCTCAAGATATCCAAGTCAGCAAGCCATCACGCCCAAAAGGCATTGTTGCAGCGCTCGCGAACTTACCCATAGCCCATACGATCAGATACATCATCGTCTCCTGCAGCACGCCCATATCCTGCTTCATGCCCCCGAGCCCCTGCGCTTTCTTGTGGACCCTCGCCAGTCTCGGCATCCGGAGATCGCTGTACTGCTTCCAGGCCAACAGATGTCCACTTTTCGTATCCCGAGCGAGATGATGCGCGAGCAGGCGGGCAAGCGTCTCAGCGTTTCCAGCGCCAGGCTTGTGCCCTATCCGCTTGAGGGTTGCACAGCGTGCGCGGCATCCCCTATGAGCACGCAGCCCTGCCGCTCCCAGGTCGGCAGTGGCGGTGTGGCGAAGGTGGTCCAGAACCTGGTCGATCTTGGCTTCCTCCTATTCCTCCTCCTCCTCCCCCCCAACGCCCCGCCGGTAGTACCCACATCCTCCGGCCTCCACCCCCTCGCGCTTGGAATCCGACAACTCCGCACCCGGTTACTCGTTCGCATTACCTCGGCGAACAGGCTTTGCTCGTCTAAGGAACGGAGGACGCGGAGGCCGTTGGGGGTGAGGCCTAGACTACCTCCTACGGTGAAGGAGGAGAAACCGTTTCCATCCGCAGCCGGGACGGGTCAGCGGATCCGTCGTCGTCGTCGTCGTCGTCATCCTCTCCGTCTTGAGAGATGTGTTGAGGTCGGCGCTCGTAGACGGTGATTCCGTGCGTCTCGGTCAGATGCAATTTGGCGAGCCAGAGGTAGAGGGAGAGGCCGGAGATGCCGGTGCCGATTATGGCTATTCTCATTATGTGTAATGCTCGGGTGGATGATGTTGGCGTTGGTGGGGAGTGTGAGGCTTGTGGCGAGCGGGAGTGGTCTGGAGGAGCGCCATCATTGTTGTTGCAGCTTCAGCTTGTTGCTGCCTGGACGACCTGGGTGAGTGTGACAAGGGAACGCGAGATGCGAAACGCGAGGTGTCGTCGTGTGGTTGTGTGGTCGTGTGACTGGAGGCTTCAAGACCTGTTCGACACTGCCTAGAAGTGGGGCTGTAAAACACAGACAACATGTATACGAGCTCGGGAAATCCGTTCGTCTGCGTAGGCCCAAGTAATAGGATCGTTGTACTGTGTAGCTACTGGTACACCTCACCGAAGCTTCTCTGCATACCCACACGCAGAGGCATAGCAAGGACCAGCGACTGGGAGACCGAACCCAAAACGCCCTCAGTACCGCCGTCGCCCACCCCCATCCCCACCATTCCTGCCACCCTGAAACCCATTCCCATTCCCATTCCCTCCTCCACCGTAACCACCCTGCTGCCCA
>NAJQ01000955.1:0-10825 GCA_005059865.1 Friedmanniomyces simplex
ACGTTCGGGGCACATACTTTCGAATTGGACGTCTTGGAAATCAACTTCCACAGCGCCTTGTCCTTGATCGCATCCCACTCGACGGGTGGCGGATCCTGAAATTCGCCTCTCGGAAACGGTAGGCGGATGAAGCACGTGTAATGTACTTTGGGTCTGGCTTCAATGATGGGCGACGATCTGGGTGATGAAGCTTTTGTCGGGCGAGACTCTGGTTTGGGGACAGCGACTGATGAGGTGTGGCGGGAGTGAGATGGCTTTGATGGAATCGCAGACGCCTGGGTTGATGATGGCGGAGACATTCCAAGTGAAGATCCTTCGGAAGATGCTATGAACACTCCGTAGATGAGGTTGGTTTATTATATTTGAAGGACAAGATCGACAAACAAGCGAGGTTTAAGGTGAGAAATGTCGTTAGCGTCACACATGATCAGACATCAAAGTGAAGTGTCGTACGGAGCTTGGCGATTGGTAGTCCCTTACGGTGTCACGGACAGAAGGACTCTGCAACTTGCGGCAATATTTGAAGGCATTTGCTTCTTCGTCATGCGCTACCGAAGCTGGGCGAGCAGACCGCAGGCCTGTTTCTAGCCATCGCGGTCCCAACCCTCGCACACTACCATGCAAACCCCACCAGCATACGCCCCGAAACGCACAATCGCACGCCTAGATCGTCGTCTCGTACGGGATGGGTGTGATGCTCTCCGGCTTGTTGTCCTTCGCGCTGATCGTCCGCGCCTCCCTCGGCATCACCGGCTGCCTCTTCAGGTCCATGTGCACGCCCTCCTCCTTCGCCTTGCGCTTCTTCTGCGCATTCGACTTCACGCGGGTGAGGAACTCGTCCCGGCTGCGGGATTTGCGGACGTGCTCGACGCGGACGTTGATGCGCTTCTCGATGTATCGGTTGCCGACTTGTCTATAGAGGATCACGCCGAGGGCAGACTTAGTGACGTTGTAGACGACACCGGTCTTGCCGTGGTAGACTTTGTAGGGCTGCGCGAAGTGTTAGCGGGCACCAGCAGCACGAACATGCTATCCCTGGCTTGTTTCCGAACGTACCATGCCCTTCTGCACCGCACCGTTTGCCACAACGTCAACGACGTCGCCGACCTTGTACTGCTTGAGGTAGGTGGAGAGCGGGATCATGCCCTTCTTCTTGAAATCGCGGGAGAAGGCTGGCCTCGTGTATCAGCATACTATCCGTCTTGGACCCCCCGCTGTCTGGCTCCGTATCCCCATCTCGAGCCTTTCTCTCTCAATCTCTCCTTTTCTTCCTAGCTGCTGCTTCCGGGATTGTACTGACCATAGCGAGTGCCTGCTCTGAGACCGGCGGCGTGACCCATTGTGAGTGTGTTGGATGGCTATCGCACGGGTGTTAGTGGAGATCGTAGGAGCTGGAGGGTTGGGCGCGCGTACGTCGAATCGTGAGGTTGTCTACGGGTGTCTGTCAGTATGTTCGCGACTCCATGCATGCGCAGCTGGCACTTACAAGTCTCTTGCTGCTCGTCGTCAACTTCTCGTGCTCCGCCGCATCGTCAAATTCGTGGAGGTGCCCACTGCCAAGCCCGGTATTTCGCCGGCTTGTCCCGCACACTCAAGAATCTCGAACTTCAATCTCGAATTTGACCTTTGAGATAGCACGATTGCGAGGCATCACATTCGACAACCGACAACATGGCGCCGTAAGTCAACAACAGCAATGCGAGGATGGAGAGCTACTTTCGGGGTTCGATGAGTGCAGTGAGCAGCGGCGGCGGGCGGTGAACGGCGGAAGATGCGAGCACACGACAACGGAGGGAGCATGAGCATGAGGCATTGCGCAGGCTGGACATATCGCATGCATACTCCGCGATGCGTACTCCTCGCCGACCGCGGGAGTATGGGGTGCAGCACCGCGCCTTCGACACAGCATCGTTCAGCTCCAACCGCCAATCGCCTACATACCACCTCCGCTGCCGCATCACTGCATACACATTGCCGCCCGGGAGCTGCTCTTCAATTCTCCAATCCCTTGATATATACGTGGTCCAGCTCACTGACGCCCTCCCAGACGCAAATACACCAAGACCTACAAGGTCCCGCGGCGTCCGTTCGAGTCGGCCCGTCTGTCAGTACACCCCTACCATGGCCACTGAGCGCGAGCTTGCTCCGCTCATGTCAACGGTTCCTAACAAGTCCACAGTGACTCCGAGCTGAAGATCGTCGGCGAATACGGTCTCCGCAATAAGCGCGAGGTGTGGCGCGTCATGCTCACCCTCTCCAAGATCCGTCGTGCGGCCCGGTACACCCTCCCAGGCTGATTCCAGACCTCTCGCACTCTTAGCTGACATGCTACCAGTCAACTTCTCACCCTAGACGAGAAGGACCCGAAACGTCTCTTCGAAGGCAACGCGCTCATTCGCCGTCTCGTCCGTGTTGGTGTGCTCGACGAGTCCCGCATGAAGCTCGATTACGTGCTGGCCCTGAAGGTCGAGGACTTCTTGGAGCGCCGCCTCCAGACCTGCGTCTACAAGCTCGGCCTGGCCAAGTCCATCCACCACGCTCGTGTCCTCATTAGGCAGCGTCACATCCGGTACGATTGCACGACTATCTACACCGGCTTCAAGTCTTGCTAACAGCCTTGCAGCGTCGGCCGCCAGATCGTCAACGTGCCATCTTTCATCGTCCGCCTCGACTCCCAGAAGCACATCGACTTCGCGCTCACGTCGCCGTTCGGTGGCGGGCGTCCCGGCCGTGTCAGGAGAAAGAAGGCAAAGGCGGCGGAGAAGAAGGATGACGGAGAGGAGGGTGGTGAGGAGGAAGAAGAGTAAGCGGAGTAGCGAATTACGGATCAGTGGCACGGCGAGTATCTCTGCGACCGGAGGTTCCTGGCGCGATGGCTGGGTCAACGACTATAGTGTAGTCGCTGGTGCGCATTGCAATAAGTGTGCTCTACCCTCTTCGGTGCGTCCTTCGGTGCGTCACTTCATCATTCGATAATCTCACGTCGTTCACAACTTGCCGTACTGTCCATGGGCTGCGGTCACATCTTTTAGTTCGCCTTTGACCGGCGTGGGTCGAGTACGAGCTCGTTGTGGATTTGCAATGTGAAGTGAGCTTGCATAACCTGGCGTCAGTCACCGTTTCTTACAAGTTCGCACCTTCCCGTTCCACTTTCGATACATCGCTCCAACTCCACCATTGCCGGACACTGCTTCTCGCCCTCACCGACTGCTATGGCGTCAACGCCACCATCGAGCAAGCAGGATGGCAACCAGCAGCCGGCCAAGCACTTCAAGTAGGAGAACGACCTCACAGCGCACAAACGATCTGCTGACACTGCTGTAGACCAAGTTACTCCGGCACCGTCACCATCCTCGCTGGTTCAGGCAAAACATCATTCGAGGTGCACAAGGATATCATCTGCCAGTCGTCCGACTTCTTCGTAGCTGCCTGCTCAAAGGCGTGGGCCGAAGGCAAAGAAGGGACTATCAGGCTGCCCACCGTCGAGCCCGACACTGTGAAGCTCTACATTCACTGGATCTACACCGACACCATCGACCTTGACATTCTAGGCAATGACCCGAAATTACCGGGCAACAGCAGCCTGCAGAGTACACAATTTACACGACTCTACGTTGCGGCAGATATGTTCCTCGATAAGGCAATGAAGAACAAGGTCATGGACACTATTCTTGAACGTATAGACCGTGGTGACTGGGCACCGAGTTTGAATACCGTGGGGTTTCTCTGGGAAAACACAACCGACGAATCGCCACTCCGTTCATGTATCCTTCATAGCGCAGCCAGGAACTTCGACCCGGACATTTTCCTTAGGAATGTCGATCAATTCCCCCCAGGCTTTGTGCCTGATCTTGCTACGATGCTGCTCAGGCTGAGGGGCAAGGCAGAGATCGAATATCGACCAACCTACAAAAGCAGATGTCGATACCATGACCACGGAGAGGGTGACGCCAAGTGCTCGTAGAAGTGCATCATCCGCGGCGCATGGCCAGAGCCGTGATTCATGGAAGTCGAGGGAAGAGGTCCGGATATCGTTGAGCCCACTGCTGAGGGCAAGCAGGGACCGAGGACGGACAGCATGCTCAATCGTGACTTACTCCAGGGCTTGCGCGAACTGTACGGCAGGGTGGGTGGAATAACGTACAAGCTTACGGGTCCGATACCCACCCGCCATCAACAACATAGCTGCTTCCAGTCACAGCACTGCTGTCATCACTAGCCAAGAACAGTATCACCCTCGCCACCTCTTCCGGCAGCAGATCCCTTTGCAAGCTCTGCGCCGCCATGACCTCTGCTCTGTACTCAGGCGTCAAGACTTCCTTCCTCTGTCGCTCAGTAGCAATCGCACCCGGCATGACGCTGTTAACCCTCACGCCGTCCTTGCCGAACTCCTTCGAATGCGTCCTCGTCAAGCCCATGATGGCTGCCTTGCACATAGTGTATACTGGCAGACCAACGGCCGGTATACGCCAGGTGATTGAGCCCATGTTGATGATGCTGCCTGAACCCAGCTTCTGCATGGAAGGCACGATGTACTGGGTTAAGAACATGATGTGCCGGAGGTTCGTATTGATATCCATCTCCCAGACCTGGGGAGTCACTTCCGTAGAGGGTACACGGCTCTTCGCTCCAGCGGCTGCGGCGTTATTGACCAGTACGTGGACGGGACCGTGTTCGTCGATGGTTTGTTCGGCCAACGACCTGAGGCGATCCAGGTCTGTGACATCGCATTGGTAGAAGATGGGTGGCGTTATGGCTGGTCTCCACGATTGTCCTTCGGGGAGATCCTCGGCTTGCTTCTTGATTCTGTCTATCAGAGCGGTTGCGGAAGGCTCCGAAATGTCGAACAGGATGACCTTGCTGCCTTGTTGGCAGAACAGCTCTACAGCGGCTGCCCCGATGCCTTCGGCTCCCCCAGTGATCAGTACAGTCTTGCCACGCAGGCTTGGATATACTGTGTACTCCGCCATTGTTACAGCACCGTACTAAACCTGATTTCTCGACGGTGTTGTTCCTAAGAAGGCAACGGAAATGGGGAGGAACCTTTCTGTCTACGTTGAAAAGAGGGCGGCGGTGGCGGCGGCCTCTTTCAGGCTAGACTGCTTCTTAGCGCATCTTCTCCTGACTCCGACTTTGCATCACTGACACACAAGTTGGAAAAACCACGAACTCCGGAGTTGATCATCATTGAGCGTTGCCGAATCCAAGCTGGCAGGTAGCTACTGCGGCGTAGGGACCGCGCTCAGCGTCTGCGCCGTCTCTGACCCGTGAACATCATGTCACTCAGCTCAACCGGCCTGTGGAATACAACAGCACGAGGGCATGTGAAGTAGTGCACTAGCTGCAAGGATGAGCCGCCATAGAGACATCTCCGTACGGTAGGCTGTTCAGAGGTCAGATCCGCCTGCTCCGGATAAAGCCTGCTCGCTGCCATGACGAACCCCAATGCTGGCTCGAGACATACAGCCTGGATAGCGCGCCCCAATACGCTGCCTTGTCGTACACCTGGAACCTGCCACACGAGCAGCCCGGAGACGAAACTTATGGGGAGGTGTGAGACTCGAGCCAAGGGGACGTGTGTCTGTCGGATGGAGTCTCTTCACGGCCCTGCTTTCAATGCAGGCGAATCTGCAACGCAATGGCCTGTCTCATATATGGGCCGACCCCTTGTGCATCAATCAGGAGGACCCAGTCGAGATGGCTATCCATATCCCTTTGATGGGCGAAGTCTTCTCGAAGGCCGAGCATGTGTTGTTATGGCTCGTTGGATGAGGTCGCGGCAATGAAGCGAATGTTGGACTTGGAAAGGAAGTTCTCCGTGATCGAGGCTTCCCTACCCGGGCCCGCGAACTGACTCATCTTGCTAGATCGACTGCGACCTCTTATACCCTCTGCCGATGACCCCTCTTGGCCTGCTTTCCTGGAGATCATCGCCAAGTCGTGGTTGAATCGCGTATGGACTGTCCAAGAGATGTGTGTGAGCACGTCGGTGTCAGTCGTGCTTGGAGATCAGGGAACCATCGGCTGGGACGAGTTCGTGCATGTTGTGGTAACGCTACGCTCCGAAGCGATGGAGTAGCCTTTGACTACGACATTCGGGCGTGGGACCCCAGCGCAGCTGCTCGATCAACCGTGGCGGATCGGCTCTGGAGACTTTATGATCTCGATGTAGATAAGCTTGGTGAGTCGTTGCCCTACATGCTCCGCCACCTAAACGTCTGCATCACAGACGTTTTGGCTGGTATACACGAGCTTGGCCATTTCAGGCGTCTTCACTTGGGTCAGGATACGCCCCTCGTCCGACACGCTCTCTTCGGCATGTTTCGGGGCCGCGAGAGTACTTTGCTGGAAGACCGGGTGTACTCTATGCTTAGTCTGTTGGGGCAATTGTTCGTCTGGACGCGAACATTGATCCGACCCGAGGGTCGAAAGAGGTCTTCCTCAGTGCCGCAAGAAAATAGTGGCTGCACGACCCGGAGCTCACGTTCTTGCACTGCGGTATCTTGAAGCAGAAGACGATTGGCTACCATCATGGGCCTTGGATCTTCGATTCATACAGCCGTATCCAATAGCGTTGAGTGGCTTGGCAGAGGGTGGCAAGTACAATGCTAGGTTCATCGACAGGCGGCAGCCGGCACTCGTTGATCGCCTGCACCTGCGCCCGCTTTATGGCCTCATTCGCTCGATCAGGTTGAGCAGTGGAGAGCAGAGAGCATCAGCTTTGGACACAGAGGCAGTCTCCGAACCAAAGCGTTACAGGTCAGCACGGTCGTCAAGGTAGAGCTTCGCGCACAGTTTGTCTATGATGCTCTAAACGTGCTTCGGAGAGGTGCGCAACCACGGTCCAGAGATGAGATTACGGCACAGATGAACGGTGCAAAAACAAGGGTGGACAGGTACCAAAGGTTTGCAGAGGATGTTCTGGGTCCGACCTACTTCGAGGTTTTCTGGCGGACCATGGTACCGAACCGTAGAATCTATGCAATGCAGAGTGGACAGGCGGTCGACAGGAATTGCGAAGATCAGACGGGCGACAGCTGTAAGGCTGTATTGGACGCTCTCGCTTCGGGCGATGCGGACAACATCATTGCGCTTGAAGGCGACGCCCGCGCTTACTTCGAGGATCTGGCGATTTGCATTGATCGAAGCATGATCAGTACATCGAACGGCAAAATTGGCCGAGCGACGGGCTGCCGGCCGGGTGATCCCATTGTCATCTTTCCGGGTGCTCGAACGCCTTTCGTATTGATACCGGAGGATAAAAGGCCGGTTCAGCCTGGGTTCGGAAGCGCACGTACATGGTTTGATGCACGGCGAGGTCTTCGACCCCGGGTCTGGTGCTGTGATGAAGTTGTACGTTTTAGTATGAGTAGGGGCTGTGACAGGGAGGCAGCCGCCGACAGTCGACAGAAAATCTCACGAGCGTGGAGAAGAGCCGACCGTCCTCAAGTTCGCCGCACTGGTCAAGCGACTCCTCTCTGCTGGCACGGTTATGCCAGACGTACTCCCTTAGCGCACAACGGCGGCACCCGCCCTTGACTGATATTGCCTCGGTGTGTTGAGACATCGCCTTAGCGTCTTTCGGCTAAACCTGGAGCCAAGGAATAACGCAATGGTGGGTCTCTTAAACTCATGAGCGCCCTTCGGCACCAAAGTGGGCTCTACAGAAGCTGCTGCAATCCCCGCAGAGCAGTCCGCACCGTCCGCTGCATGCTGGCGACGGCATTACCAACTCCCCCAATGCCGACGAAACCCCTCGCTTCGACGCCGCCTACCGCTATGGTCACCTTATAGATATGCCTCTTCCCCGTCAATATCCAGACGCCGCCACTTTTGCCTCTCACCGGCTCCACATTGAAGATGATATCGCCCGGCGTGTTGATCTTGCCCAGCAGCAACCCATTCGCCGGATCTACCACATCGACACCGCCTGCGACGGCTACCATCAACAACCCTTCCCGAGTGACCCGCAGCCCATCCGGCCACCCGGACTCAACTTGATAGACCAGTCTAGGATGCCTCAGCATACCGCCCCTGTAGTCGAAAGCCCAGACATTCCGGACACTGGTCAGGTGAGCCCCGGAGTAGAGCGAGCTATTCGAGTCCGCGACGTAGAGCACCGACTCGTCGGGCGAGAGCGCGAGACCGTTGGGCGTTTGCACGACGGAATTGGACAGCGCTCGTAAGCCTCCGGTTTGCGGGTTGAAGTGATAGATGGCATTCGGTAGCTCGGGAGCCGCGACGCCGGGCCAGTTATGCCAGCCGTATGGCGGGTCTGTGAAGAGGATGTTGGAGGCGGAGTCGAAGATCAGGTCGTTGGGGCTGTTGAGGTGGCGACCGTGGTAATTGTTAAGGATGGCTTCCGCGTGGCCGGAGGTGGCGTTGAGTTTGTAGAGTCCTCGAGCGTGGCCGCCGTTGGTTGCGAGGTAGATTTCTCCGTTGTGGGAGGTCCCGCCGTTGACGTGCTCGAGGGCTGGGGTTGTGTGGAGTTTGCGCGTCTGCGAGAGCAGTCGATGTTAGCCTACTATCAGGTTCTTTGTGTGTATGGTGGTACTGTAGCGCACCTCGTAAGTGTCCACGTTGATGGCCCAAAGCCACCCAGTGACCGAAGTGTCCGAGTAGAGCAATTCATTCGTTTCTGGCAAGAAGACCGGCGCTTCGTGTACGTGGTCTTCCTCCAGTGGGAATGACTGGATGCGTTCGAGCTTGGCGTTTACCCCGATGACTTCCAGGAAGGACCGGTCCCATGCGACGAACTCGGCTTGTTTGATGGTTTGTAGACCGTCGATGAGACTATCGTCTGCCGTCTCGGCATCATATAGTGACGAGGCTGGGTTGCAGTAAGCTTAAATTGTATGTGATCGAGGAGGGTGAGTGGGACGCACTCAAGTCGGGAATATGCCATGGCTCAGGCAAGACGGCTAGGTTGCGCTCCAAGAGGACGACAGAGACGTTCGAGAAGGAGTCTGGCAAGGTCTGTAGTAGGGTGGGAGTTTTGAGCGTTTCTGCGGCGACAAAGGCATTATGGGTCGTCGCCAAGGCGGTGAAAAGTGAAGCGAGGAGAAGCAATTTTTCGCTCATTCACGGGATCTATGCGGTCGACAGCCGGTGCAGCATAGAGCTCTGTCAATACAATTGTAAGTGGTTCAAAATGTGTGGGTATACTACCTCGTCATCTACAATGCCGAGTTGCCGAACAGCCTCCCGATGTTGATGACGTTCCCTGAAAAGGTGAGGTCTGTCGAGCCAAGACCGTTATCGTGCCTGCCCTATCGGTGGATTGAGTTCACACGTTGCAAGTCCAGGACGCACGTGTGAGAGGAACAATGTTGCCCGGTGCTCACACGCTGCTCGTATGCACATGTCCGACTTCACATATACGTCGCTCGAGCTCCCAGCAACACTACTTGCCCGACGGGACGGCATGGTCACAATTTTTGAAACGAAACCTACGGCGTTTGTTACGTGTATTGTAGCTGTACAGAGTATCTACTGCTAGACACTTGGGTCTCCCTCTCGCGGTGTACTGCTTTGTACGCTGCACATCGGTCTGAGTACCGTAACACTTTCGCCACGGCAGCCGCTGCTATCGCTCTTCGTCCAACGCCGCACTTGCAACGAAGGGTTTGGCATGACGAGCAGCATACCCCTGTTCACCAGCCTATTCGCTGCCATACCACCCGGCATGGCGACCCATCTACGTGCGCTCTCTCTCGGCCACTTTCGGCTAGCTGGGCTTGCACCACCTCACCCGGTCCCCAGCAGCCTCGCTCCCTGTCGCCGCCTGATCGTCATACACGCTTAACGAACCAGCAGCGTAGCCCGGCCTCGACTTCTTTGCCGACTGCTTGCCACCCTGCACATTCGCTGCTCCGTCGGGGATGGCAACGCCATTGCGTGGCTGCTAACCGTACAACGCTTCGTCCCCATCCACATCCAGCAGCGCACCCTCCGATCGATCTTGCTCCGCTTCGCTCTCCGCTCTGGGCGTGGAGCCGTTCGCGCTGCCACTCGCGTTGTCCTCTCGCGCTACCCCGTTGCTACTCCGGTTGGCAGTCTTCGCTGCCTCGCCTGGCACAAACCCGGCAAGCTCGAGATCTTGCGTATGCACGTTGGGCGGGAACTTGCAGTACGTCTTACCCCCCCGGTACTTGCAGTCCGCCTTCTGGCATATGTGCCCGCTCAGACAGTTCAAGCGGCGACACCCGCCTTTCCTGGGGCACGGCGTGCCGTTCAGGACCTGCCGGAGGGCGCTGATCACACCCGGAGAGGCTGGTGAATGATCGTAAGCGCACTCGTCAGCACTGTCAGGGCAGTGGCCCTGCAGGTGGTAGTTATTGCACAGCTTCCTCTTTGCTGTGCGGACATTGAACGCCTTGACGTCCTCCACGGAAGGATCTGTATAGGCGTCGAGGCGGTAGTTGTTCACATTAACCGGAAGTCTGCCGTCCGGCACGGTTCTGGGTAGTTGCGTGGCGAACTCGGCGTGGTTTAGCATCGAGTCGTTGCTCGTGCGATTCTTGCCTCCGTTGGGATAGGCCGTGCGGTGGCCGTTCGTCGTGTCGTAGTCGCTTTCGGCGAGGCTCGCCATTGGGAATGGTGGCGGCGCCGAGAACTGGCTTGTCTCACGCCATGTCTTGACGTCGTTGAGGTTGCCAAAGCCTGATTTGCTTTGGCCATTGATGGTCTCCTTGATATGGAGTTTATTGCAGTTATTGCCGTACTTGCAGTTGCCCGACTGGAAGACCCTGCAGACTCGCTGGGGAGGTCCAGCGGAAGCCGCCTGTTGCGGTGCGTTCCATGGTGCTCCCACTTGCTGCGATAC
>NAJQ01000956.1:0-10812 GCA_005059865.1 Friedmanniomyces simplex
GGTGGACGCGCATACGATGAGGTTGGAGACGATGATCTGCAAGATCTTCGACTTCAGGCTCGTCCGTCCCGCGAAGAGTCTCTGCAGTAGCGAGATCATGACGTGGCCCAACGGCGCGCTGATGAAAGCGCCGTAGATAGCCATCTTGGGCACGCGGCTGGTGAAGTAGTGTCCATGCTTGCTGCGGTCCTTGGCCATCCACGACGCGATGAACTCCTGTAGGCCGGCCAAAGTGCCGGAGGTGATCATCTTCGTGCGCAGGGGGTCCTGTTGGAGCTTCTTCAAGTACCACTGCAACGCGCATTGTTAGCGACAATGTTTTTACAAACCTCAAAGCTCGCGCGTGAGCGTTCTTACAGCGAGATAGCCGTTGGGTCCGGCGCCCTTGGTGAGGGCATCGCCGACCTCGTGCATGAAGCCTTCCTTCTGCTGCGGCGGGGCAGCTGGTGGCGGTGGTGGCGGTGGCGGCATACCACGTCCTCGGGGCGCGCCATTGCCGGCGGTGTTGGTGTTGGTGACGCGAATGTCCTCTCGCTGCTGAAACTTGACCTGCGACATGGCGTCGGCGCAGAGGGTTGGGGTCAAGAGCTCCGGGTCGCTGATGTGGTGTGCGCGGTGACTCGTCCAGAAGGTTTTCGATAGATACAGCAGCGCGGCTTTGAACTGACCTGATATGCCGAGGGCGAGGTAACTGTACAGTCGTGTTCACTTCTACCGACTCTGACGCTGACTTGGCTTCGGCGTTGCTACCGGCAAGCTCCGTCGTGGCGGCAACTCGGACGGAGCTCCTCTTCCATCCTCAAAACCTCACGTCTTCCAAGATATTGTCCATATGTGTCATGAGACGGCTGTCAATGCGGTGGTGTCTCGCACTTCTCGTATTGCTTCAAGATGTCCCGGTCTGCTACCTCCGCGACACTCGGCTTCTAGCTCCCCGAGAATGGATGGTCTTGCCTTGCCTCACGCTCGACGCTGGGTACCTTAGGTCAGCAACGGCGCGGGAGACGAGAGATAGTCGTAAGGCAGGACCTTACGCATATGGAGCCGTGTCGAAGATGAGGACACAGGTTGGTGATCTGCCATACGCCCCTTGCGTGGCCACGTGGATGGGGAGGTTCGCACCTGCCAGTGCATGTGAAGCAGCGGCATGCGGAAAGCGTGGCAACTTCTCCCTCTCCATCTTCTTCACCAGGAAAGAGCGACAGGCAAGCAGGCTACTTCACCAACATGGCAGGCGTGCTGCACTAGGTACTCGCTCTGTTCCACTCTCTAGAGCTTCACCTCACCTCACTTTCCATGGACCCTCTTCCACGAGCATCCCCGGGGCACCCTCGTCCTCACCACGCTCATTACTGATTACCATCTTGTTTGCTATTTACCGCCGTCGTCGCCGCCCGCTTGCTTGCTCGGCCTCACCACCAAAGCCGCACAGCCTCCGGACCGCTTGCCAACAAACCGAACCGGCTCCTTCTGCCGACATCTCGCCGAAATGGCCACACTTCCGCCGGTGTTTGCGCCCATGCGGGTATCTTCTTCTCCTGCCCCGGACAACGCCCCCACGACAACTTCCCAGGACCCGTTCTGGCATGCCACACCTCGGACCGTCGCCGTCACTTCACGGGGCGAGTCTGGTAAAGCTGCCATGCAAAAGGTCAGTCCCTGAGCGTTAAACTCTACCTACCTACCTACTATCTCACCATCACCTCCACCTTCACGCCATCATTAATACAGCGGCCGAAACACCGTCTCCCTGTCTCCGACAACGACGACAGCCGACATGGAGAGAGTGTTCCCACAAGCACGTCCTAACCGCGGGCAGACGGCAACGCAGCCGCCATCAACGAAGCAACCAAGACAGGCAGCGCCCACGGCAACCGCGCGTAGACCGCAATGCACGCACATGACCATGAGCCGTGTGCATGGCAACCATACCTGCTATATGTGTGGCAAACTCCCCGGCATTGGGTGGCTATATGTCTGTACTCAGGACCGCGATTTCGATCACCTCGACCCTCCCGACCACCCCGACAGCCTCACAATCGTGTCGAACGAGAGCAGCTACTACAACGTCCAAGCTCGTGTGGCCGAGTCTGTTGGCATCGCTGCTGGCGTCGTCAAAGGGATCCGCGACCGCCAGTACAGCTTTGAGCAGGTCGACAAGCTCATCGAGCAGAAGAAGCACCTTCTCGCCACCATCAGGAGGCAAGAGAATCCTACTGGTGGCATTCCGCCGTCTCAGAATGCCCGACCAAGGACACCGTCAGCTACTGACAGTGTCATCGCTTCCGTGGGCACCACAGCCGATCCACCTGTCCAAACCTCCACCAATCGTGCTTCAGCGACCAACTCGACCGTGACGCACACTACGCAAACCGACGGCGCCACTGAACCCGCCAAGAAGATCAATAGCAAGAAGCAGAGCTGCAACTTCCAAGTCTGCCATGCGTGCCGCCCTTTCTTCAAAGACCGCCTCTACATGAGCTTCGAGAAGATGCTGAGCGGCCGTCTGTCAGCCGTGACCGACGAAGACATCAAGAAGCTTCCAATGCTCGACCCGGCCATCGTACGCAACCTAGGCCTGCGCCAGCCATACGTCTCACCCATCCCTACCCCGCTGTCCGCAAGTTTCGGCCGCAACCTACACCAAGGCGACGGCTACGACGAAGACGCCTCCGACTGGACGCCCACCAGCGCCACCATCAGCGAGTCCTCCGACTCCGACCGGCACGACGAAGGCGACCTCTACCCCTGCCCCGGCGCCGGGGTCTGCCCGCTATGGAGCCGCTACTCCGGCTGCGCCTACTCCGCCGGCGACTTCGACGACGGCCTGCGCGCCCTCAACCACGGTTTCGGCCCGGAGCCCGATCTCACGCGCATGACGCCCGATAACTCCCTCAGCCGTCTGCGTCGCGTGCGCGGCAGTGTCTCCGATACACCGGGGGGTGGCAGTACGTCGACAGCGTCCTCCATCAGCTTGCCGACGCCCGGGTTTGTCCCGCTGACACCCATCACGCCGATCGAACAGTCGTTTGAGGATGCCTTGACTATGCGGCTCAGTCGGCCGGGGAAAGCGGCGACGATCTGCGGGCCTTATTTGGGCAGTAAGCCTCGCAAGGGCGTGTATGGGCTAGGGCTGCGCGGGAAGGACAGCGGCAGCAGCCTGGGGAGTGAGGTTGAAGTCGAGGGTGGAGTGGCGCTCAGGGAGTCGGCGGTGGAGACTGGGGTCCCGGATATCCTTACTGATGACGAGGACGCATAAGCTGGTCTCAGCAATGGGAGGCGAAGGCCCCAAGAGAGGAAGGCCTGATGAGGAAAGCACCGCACAGTACTGCTGGCTTTACAAGGCGCCGTTTAATGCATGAAACGAGTCTACCATCATGCTTCGGGCTGTAAACCCAGCATACGGTATCAGACATGACGAACGATATCGTAACGCCAGGCTTGCGCGGGCAAGTCGATCGCAGATTGGGCTTTCATGGGCGCCTTTTGCCCGCATTCAGTAACGAAATCATCCACGGCCTAATGATTGCTCTGAGGTGGACTCCGCTGCGAGGCATGGGAATGGAAGCAGCACTGGGACTGTCGGGGAAGGAAATATCCCTTACATCCAATACCCAAATGTACCAATACTTGCTCAGATGTATGATAGTGTACAGATACGGAGACATAACTCCGCAGCACCTCACTTCATCTCATGACAGGGTCGGCTCGTTTACTACCTAGGTAGGTACTGACTACATGTAGCGCGTGTAGTTCCGGAGAATGACGGTGCACGAGCTGGAGAACAATCGTCGGGTATGCTCAGGTAGCTTTCTATGCCCCGAACATAGAGTATTGGACCGTTCAAGATTGCGAACCCGTGGAAATGGCGAGATACCATGCGGATTAAGCCTCCTTAGCTTCACCTCACAGAAAACACCCGTCGTCTACATCCATGCAAAGCCACATACAAGTAGCCACACGCACCACGACGAGAAACCCCCGGCTTCCATTGGAGAGTATCAACGCCTTCACATCAATCACACCCCCACCTCCTCCCCTCCCACCTCCTCCCCCACAAACCCCAACTCCACAACCCACTCCCACCCAAACCCCACGGCCTCCTCCCTCCTCACCGCAACATTAACCCCAATATCCACCAACCCGACCCTCCCACCTCTCCCTCCCCATCCCCATCCCCTCCCCGGCCATCGCAGCCAGTAGTCCCTGCATCGGCGCCCCCAAACACAACACCCGCTCCGGCCGCACCGCCAACGGCTCCCCCTCCACCACCGTCGCCGTCCCCTCCAGCCCGCAGACCCCCGACGGACACGCGAGCGAGAGCACGGGCGCCCGACTGCGGTTCGCCCAGTCGATCATCTCCCGCGTCTCCAGTAGCTGCTGCCGCGCATTCTCCGCCGTGGATCCTCCTCCCACCAAGGGGAGTAAAGCCTCATACCTCCTCCCCCCCAACAGCGCATCAACAATCACCGCCGGCGGCCCCGTCAACCCCTTAATATACCCCGACGCCTTCCGCCATGCCCCCCGCTTGATCATCGCTCCAGCGCGTTGCAGACGCTTCAGCATGGCGGTCTGTGCGCGCAAGGCCTCATCCTGACTCTCGCGGGCGTCGTACAAAGCCTCCGCGACGATGACTTTGCTCCCGCGGGCGATGAGGTGGCGGGCGGCGGCTACGGCGCGGGCGCCGAGGACGTGGTTGCCGGCTAGGATGACGATGACGGGGATTTGTTGTTGTTGTTGTTGTTGGTGCGGGGTGTTGCTGCGGTCGAAGGTCGTGCTGCTGGAGGTCATGCTGCCGCGGAACGTCGTGGTAGTGGCGCGGGAGCCGCGGCGGCTGTTACTGCCGGGCGGCGGGGAGAAGAGACTCAGGGCTGTTTCGGCGATGGCGCGGGCGGCGGTTTCCGTGATGGCTTCTTGGGTCAGGCCGTAGCGGGCGGTGGTTTCGGCTTCGAGGGTGTGGAGGGCGTTTGGGTGGAGGACCGGGCACGGGGCGAGGGTGTGTTGGATGACGAAGTGCGGTTCTTGGGCCGTGGCAGACGGAGCGGCCTTGTTGAACGAGACGGCAGATTGTGGCGAACGCGTCCGATCCGGTAGCGGGGATGTCGTGGCTATTGAAGCCACGGGCTTACTCCGTCCACTAGCCAATGAGTTCACCGACCGCGCAATCCCGCCGCGATCGGATGACATCGACGCCGCGAGTGGATGAGACTTGTTTCCGTCCGCCTGATTGCTATTCTGGCGGCTGGGCGCCCTCTTCCCAAGCACGGAACGAGTGACCGAGTGTCTGGAGGAAGACCGTCCGTTGGCCTGAAGATTCAGATTCTGCTCCGTGTCCGCGTCGCTCGAACTCGAGGCCTCGTGGCTGCCGTACCTCATCGCCGACAACTTCGGGCTAAGCACATTCTCCGTCGGGTGCAAGTTCTTCCCTCCGTGCGTCCCTGGTCTTGGTGGGAGTTTGTTGTGACTGACAAGCCGGTCCTCGTCCGCTGTGGTATCGCCTTGCCGCAGCTCATCAAAGACTCCCTTCTTGTCAAAGAGCTTATTGCTCGCTTCAAAATCGAAGTCCGCCATGTCCTGAACATCCGTAGCATCCTCCGTCGCCCACCCATTCTGCTGCATTTCCTGTGCCTGCTCCCGCTGTCGCCGTGTCTGCTTGTGACCCGCCGGACTCGCTGCCTGCGGTGAAGGCTGCAGCAGAGGCGTCTGCCGCCACCCCTTGCCCCTTTTCACGCTGCCATTCATGTCGTTCCCGTTCCTCGAGACCTCAATATTCAACACCGGCGGCGGATCCGAGCTCTGCGGTCCCGAAACCTTCTTCTTCTGCCCCCTCCTCGTCTTCCTAGCCCCCTTGGACCCTGTTTCCGCCTGTGCAGCAGCCTCTTCGCCGCCCTCCTGAGCTCCATCATGTATCCCCAATGCATCCGGCTGTTGCACAGGTCTCACGTGTTGCGGCGATGGCTGCGGGCCCGCCGAGTCCTGCGGTATGCGACTCGCCCTCCTACTGCCATTGAGACTGACACTACCAGGCTCGGCGACGAAGGGCGATCCGTTGGCAGGTAGCTCTCTGCCGCCTTGGACAGCGAGCTCTTGACGGGCGTTGCAGGTGCCTCAACAGGTGCGGGCTGCGTCGATTTGACGGGAGCGGGCGACTTCCCATAGCTCAGGATAGCCGGGTCGACGAAATTCGACGCTTGTCTCTGTACAACCGGCGGCGGCGGTGGTTGTTTCGGCGGTGGTGGTACGGGCGCCGCTGGCTGTGCAGCTCTGGGCGGTCGTAAGGAGGGAGTTGGGAACGTCGTCGGGGCAGTCGTCCTTACGGCGGAGGTGGGCGTCGGAGTCGAATCGATGACCTGCAAGTCGGCAATGGCTGTCCCTTGTACCGTCCACAGACCGAGTGGTGCGCCGGTCGCAGGGACGAACGCTACAGCATGTCAACGAAAATGATCTAATGAGATTGAAGGAGGTGAAGGTGAACGTACCATCGTCGAGCGTCAGTGTCTGGCCCGCGACCACGTCCCTGACTTTGCCGTGGAGGATGGCATTGGACTGTTTCAGGGTGACCTGCACTGTCATGCCCAGGAAGCCTGCCATGGCGTGTACCGTGTTGTGGTGTTGTTGTCGGGGCGGCAGTCGATGTTTTAATCAGGAGGTGAATGCAAGTGAAGGGAGTGTCGTGTGCTGACTTGCTGCTGCTGGTCACGACGCGGCTCACGTCGCGAAAGTCAACTTTTAAATTGGCAATGACATCTTCACGCAGGAGGGAAGGAGCGTGCACGCCCGCGGTGAGGTACCAGACATAATACAGACGAGCACAAACAATCGTTCAGACAGCAAGCGATGAGAAAACGAGTACCACGCAGTTATGGCAAACAACTCAATTTTCAGTCTACCTGCTCTGCAACACAACGCACCACTCGCCAATCAGCCGTGACCCGCAAGAGGCACGCTTCCAACAATGCGTCCTCTCATGGCCGTCCTTCCCTCCCACCGGTTGCGCCGTGCTATTCGCGTCGTCACCGAATCCGCCGCGAGTGAGCGTAGACGCTTTTGCGGCTCGTGTTGCATACGTGCTTCGTTCGATGTCAAAGGGGTCCAATGTGGGGGTCGTAGAAGGGTGAGTGAGGGTGGGTTAATGAGGGGTTTTCGTATGGCGGGATGAAACCAAGTCGTGCAGGGATCGGTAGTGCTGCTGGGCGGTGCTGTGCTATGATCGATGCTGTGCTCGGGCCTGGTGCTGGGTGATGGATGGATGGGTGGATGGTGCAGGCAGACGGATTCAGAGCGCCTCGTTGCGCCTGACTGCCGAAAGCTTGCTTGTTGACTTACCTTTTCGTCCGCAAAGCGACATTGCTCGTGCGTGACGTCTTCTTCTTCTGCCTCTTCTCGTGAACTTCGTTCCATGGCGTGACGTGGGAGCTGAGTGACGGCCTCCTCCTTACATCTCCATGCTGTTATCGGCACCGTTGGCGAAGTTGAAGTTCTGCCCCTGCGGTTGCGCGCCGAAGCCGAACTGCCCATCTTGACCCTGCTGCGGCGCCAGATCGTTCACCTCGGCATCGCCCTCCTCATCCGAGAAGTACTTCTCGATGATGGCGTAAGCCTTCATGTAGATCTCCTCGTTGCTGTTGTTTTGACAGTCGTGGATCTTCTCCATGCCCGAACACTCCTCGATGAACAGCGCGTAGCGGTTGACCGGCGACTCGCCATTCCCCTCCGCAGCCTCCTTGTCCATGTCGCCAACCTTGAGAATGTTCTCCAGACCATCGAGCGCGACCTGGATGATCTTGTTGTCGGGACAGGTCAAGAGGTCACACAACGGGTGGATTGCGCCTTCCTGCACGAGGTAGCGGATCTGATCTGGCTTCTGAAGACCGCCGGACGTGGCGTTCGAGATCGCCCAGCAGGCCTCCTTGCGGGTCTTGAAGTCACCGTGACTGAGGAGATGGATGAGCGGGGTGATGATGTTGGCGTCAATGACTGCCTGGATCTGGGTGCTGTTCCCGGCCGTGATGTTAGAGATGGTCCAGCAAGCCTCCTTGCGAATGCCATCCTTGGGGGAGCTGAGCAGGGAGAGCAGAGCGCCCAGCGCGCCACAGTTGATGATCAGCTGGGTCTGGACGTCATCGCCGGTCACGATGTTGCCGACGGAGCGCAGTGCCGGTGTTTGCACCGAGGTGGACGAGTGCATGAGCAGCTCGACCAGACGGCGCGGGATGTTCGCCTCGATGACGGCCTGGATCTTGTCGTTCGAGCCGTCCGAGAGGTAGGAGATAGCCCAGCAGGCATCAATCAACACCTCGTCGTCCAACGAGTAGACCAGCTTAGCAAGCACTGGCAGAGCGGGTGCGATGGTAGCCCAGTCTGGCTGCGGAGTCTTGCCGCGGCAGAAGTTGCTCAGTGTCCAGGTCGCGTTCCTCAGCATGCTCAGCTTCCTGCTGTCACCCAGAAGCCTGAGCAGAGGCACAAGGGCGCCAGAAGCCAGCACGAAGTCCCTGCAATGCGGGCTGTCACCCGCGATGTTGCCGAGCGCCCACACCGCTTGCTCCCTGACATCCGGCTCCGGGCTGCTCAACAACTCCACGAAGATGGGGACAGCTCCCGCCTCGATCACCACCTGTGTCTGCTGGGCCGAGCCGGACGCGATGTTGGTAAGTGCCCAGGCTGCCTCGAACTGCACCAGCGTGTGTGGGGAGCGGAGAAACTCAACGAAGCGGCCGACGACGCCAGTCTCGATGACGCGCTCGATGGGTGGGTTGCGCTCTTTCGAGAGCAGCTTGCGGAACTTGGTGGTAGCGGCGATCTGGTCGTCGATCTTGTCGGAGAAGACACCCTGCACCATGAGCGGGAGGTCCTCGTTGAACTACATCAATCATCAGCTTTGTCATCCCATGTACCAGCTACGTCACAGTCTTCACGTACCTGACCCTCCGTGTTCGCACCCTCGTCATCACTGTCCGGCGCTGCGCCGAGTGAGGCACCGGGAGCAGCATCGCCTCGCGTGCCGATACCTCTCCGCTTGGCGAGGTTCTCCTCCCTCTTCTGCTTCCTGATCTCCACCTGCTGCTCTTCACGACGACGGCGTAGCTCATCGGGTTTAAAGGTGCTCTTAGCCTTGAAGTTCGTGCGGCGATGTTCGGGAATGTAACGCTCCGCCATCTTGGATTTCTCACGCTCTCACGATACGTTCGTGTGGTGTAGAGTAGGTTGTCGTGCTCGCGGAGGTGTCTGTAATTTGAATATTGCTCGCCCGTGGGGGTGAATAAGGTAAGGTGTGGGTGGTAAGCTGGAGAGGCAAGAGGCAGAAAGTGACGTTTGGTCAAAGTTCGGTGACAACAATGACCGTGCGTCGCGCTTGTTGCCGGTGCTCGATTGAGGGTCGCTGTTGACGGCGGTGCGGTCACTGCGGTGCAACCTGCTCACGCGATGCCGCCTGTTGACGGAGGTGGAGGGAAGTAGTAAGGGTGGCGGGTGTGATGAAGAAGAAGAAGAAGCAGTCGCAGTGTGTTGTGCTTGTCGTGCTTGTGCTCACGTCTGTCTTTGTTGGTTGCAGAAAAGGAGAAGCGGAGCCGCACGTGAAAGCAAGCCCGCCAAGGCGCCACCACCTGCACCATTTTTGCCCCGCTATCGAACGAAGTACCAGCTAATCGATTATTGCTCACGGCGCGTCACCTTCTGCCTGACGCGTCCATGTACGCCCTTTCACCTTTCACCTCCAACTTCACATGCACGTCGCTGTAGGCAACAAGAAAGCTGAGGTGGGTAGGCACGAGGAGTCTCTCCACTTCAGACGACAACTCTCTCCGCCGCTGTGTGTACAACACCTTTCTTGGCACTTTCGTAGCTTTAACCTCGCTCAAAGCTCAGTCTGCAGACGCATATCTTACTGTCACCTTCATATTATGCTCCGTACTGACTGCGACCAAGCATTACCGCGCAGTTGAGCACTCGATAGCAACTCGTTCCCTGTTATGGCACCTCCGGAGGGGTTCGTCGATTTGGCGACCGCCTACAAAGCACCTACTGGGACCTTCGTCAGCATCATAGGGGTCGTCGTCGACGTAATGCCTCCCTCGAAATTGCTGAAGAACAACCAATGGATGTTCACTTTCAAGCTCTTGGATCAACGACTCCAGGACTCTGTCAATGGCTCAGAAGGTCTTACAGTCCGATTCTTCAAGGACTCCGAGAGCAACCTGCCTCAGGTCCGTGAGCATGGCGATGTGGTGCTCTTGCGCAGCATCAAGATGCTCCCAGTCAACGGGGTCCCCATGGCAGTTTGCAATTACCAAACAAGGACCCAAGTCTTCCCAGCTGCCTCGATCCCGAACCCAAGTTACAGCATCGCATACCAAGGGACAAACCGTTTACAGTCCCTCGGTGCTCCGGCCGATATCGACAAGCTTTCACTGGCTGAGCAAGCGTATGTCATCCAGCTTAAAGCCGAGCTACGGCAACTGGAGGCCAAATTCGCCAATCCTTTGGCGGAGGCCGTCGGCAAGAAGCGTGATGCTGCACCGGTAGGCAATGCTGGCCCACCAGAGAAGAAAGCGCGACATTCCACGTTCGGCAAGAAGTTCCAACTTGTGTGTGAGACCCGCCATCTCAAATTTGCGGACTTGTGCGTGCAAGTGGTCAAGAAGTACTCCAGCCAATTCGGCACGTGCGATCTCTATGTCACGGACTACACGGAGAATCGCGATACCTGGTACTATGCGCCACCTGAGGAACAAGACGGGAAGGAGAGAGATGGGGATGACTATGGCTACAGCAAGCAGCCTAAGAGAGCTTGGCCTGGTCCATATGGCTGGCTCG
>NAJQ01000957.1:0-10796 GCA_005059865.1 Friedmanniomyces simplex
GCGTCCGTCTTACCCGCACCAGTCGGCGCGCAGATCAGCATGTTCTCGGACGTCTGGTACGCAACGGGGTGAACCGAGCTTTGCATGCGATTGAGCGCCTTGTAGCCCTTGAACGTACGCTTGCACAGCCCGTCCATCTCACTGACCTGGACCAGCTTCTGATGCCGGCCGAGCACGCCGACCTTGGTGGCGGGAATGCTGTACTCTTCGTACATCTCCCTCTCAAGACGCTCACTGCCCATGGGGAGAAGGTACTTCTTGCCAGCTGCGGAGAGACTGTTCCCCGCCTCATGCGCGCGGTACACGTGCGGGTACTGCTCCATCGAGCGATTTTGGGCAGTACTCAGAGTGGTATTTTTGTGCTTATGGTCCGCTTGCCGCAGTCTGGCATCCCGTTCTGCTTTCGATAGCAGACCCGAGGGAGGCTTCGCCGGCGCTTTAAGCAGCTGCTTGCGTTGGCCGATAATGTCCGAGACCAGATCAAGTTCTCCAAAGCCCAAAATGTCCGCCAGTGTCATCTGCAGTTCGTCGTCGCCGCTATCTGACGCTAACACGGCGGAGATGTGCTCCTGGAGACTCTGCGCATCCAGACCGCCCCCCTTACTCGCCACATCCTCGCAACTCTTCCGCAGCCACTCCTGCGAACCAACGGATGCGGAAGCAGGGTCGCCGCCGTCCACGTGCGGCCTCTCCGGCTCCAAGGACTCTTCGCTGTAGTCCTCCTCGTCATCCTCGCTGATCAGGTCCCAGATGTCGTCTATAGGGGAAGCCGGCGACAAATCGTCATCGTCCAGGTCGAGGTCCGCACTGGGCTTGTACCCATCCGTGGGCCCACCCCCATTCGTCTGCGGCAGCTTCAACTCCGCGATGGCGGCTCTCATCGCCGCCAACTGCTCGAGCCATAGTGAGGCGGCGGTGTCTGCCGAGGATGACATCTTTGCTGTCACTATGCCTGTGCCTACCTTCTTGGGCAGTAGTGCGCTCGAGATGAAACCGACTTCAATCACACTCGGTCGCAGCGTGAGCAAGTCGTCTAGGATCGGAGGGTTTACCCGCAGAAAGTGAATGTAAAAGACCGTTCGAAACTCGGCTCAGCTTATCGGACCTTATCGCCACGTGTTTTGGTGGGGCTTCCGCGCGAAAACGCGTCTCACTACTACATGTAGTACTCTGCATACATGTCTCAACACTCGAATCCAATCTATGTTTCTCCCACCAACGCCTCATCCCAGACATCATGGTACGTTGCCGGGGCATCATACAGAGGTTGCGGCTGTATTGACGTCGACTCCAGGAGAGCCCGCATGAGCACCAGCAAAGCCTACTGCTCTCGCGCATCATCACGAACGTGGTACGCTTTCTCCCACCACCGGATCATCGACGATGTTGACATGCTCGACCAGGAGAAGCTCAACGAAGCCATTGTGGTGCTCAACAGGAGTCTACAGGTCCGCAGCTCTCCATCACACTGATTCGAACGGGCTCTGATGTCGTAGCAGGAGATCAATGTCCAGAACATGAACGTCGAGCTGGTGGCGCAGATGTTCAAGAATTACCAGTCAAACGTCCTCTTCCATCTCGAAGGTATGACGCAGCTCTCTGGAAGCACCTATAGTGTACTAACGTTGCATCATTGACAGCGACGGACAGCCTGAAGGAGCCGGCTTGATGGCACTGGGTCGGCTGAAGATGATCCGAAAGTCCACGAAACTGGCGCTGGATACTGGCGAATTGCCAGCATAACCCAGGGGTCCGGCGGGTTATCGGACAGCTGGCTGCATGGTCCTATGCTGCCGCCAAACCCGAACCATAGGCCTTTGAGCCTGACGTTGAAAGGCACGACTACCCTTCCCCGGACCCTGCATGTCCGGCAGCTTGTGAAGGTAGATGGAGCTTCCGTATGAGAATGTTGAAACTGGCATGCCCAGCGACTCTTGCAACCTGGTGTTCTCCTCATGAAACAACTCGCCCAGATCTGGCTGATGTACACGGTACATGCACTTGCGTATCCGGGCTCCGCCCCAGAAGTATCATAAGAAACCACTTCTCCTCACGCTGTGGTGTAACAAAACCTTTAGGTCGGACAATCAAGCAAAACGTTTCTTACCATCTACCCCTGACCTCGGGATATCGCCTATCAATGCCTGCAAAGCCCCACGAACCGCACCAATATCCCAACGACGGTAGAAACAGACCAAAAAGGCGCGCTCCTTCCAGCGAGTGCGCTATGCAACATCGTGCGGGAGTAAGTGAGGAGGGTGCAGTTCCAATGTATTTACCACTCATGTAGCTCCGTAGGTATATGTAGAGGTTGAGTGGAGCTCGGGCCAATAGAAAGCGGCGAGATTCCGCCTTGACGATTGTTTGTTGTGCCCGCGATCAACAACACAATCTCGACTTGCGACAGCACCGGTACATGTACATGCAGTTGACCACACGCGTTAGAAGTCAGCATCAACATCACCTCAGTCATGGAGCCCAGCATGGTTGACTTCGACGGCCCACCGAGCTCGCCGTTCGTGACCGAAGTCGAGACGACCAGCAGGAGACCGAGCAAGCAATGGCAGGCGGCGGAGGGACGCAGCATTATTGTGGACGAAGAGAACGTGCAGCACGCCAGTCCATCACCAGCGAAAGACATGGTTACATTCGACGATGTCGCCGAGGACAAGGAGAACGTGCCGCACGACGAGCCCAAGGCAACTCTGAAGAAAGTCTTTGCCTCACCACAGAAACCTGCTACACCCGAACGCGTACCCGTCAAACTCAACACGCCTGAGCCTCAGCCTGCACCACAGAGTGAGCGACGCGACAGTATTGATTTAGAGCTCATGCCCCCACCACCCTCCATCCACAAGGCCTCGCCCAAGAAAACACCCTTGAAGCCGTCCCGCAGCGCAGCCAATACCCCCCTGCCACCAAGCCGCGGCAACTCCTACGAACGCGCGACACCACGGGCGGAACAGAGTAAAAGCGCATTTCAGGCAGGTCTAGATATGCGCAACTCTCCAATCGCACCGCAGGACGCTACCAGCGTGGACGACACCTGCTTCAGCACCTTCTCTGAGGTCCCCAACATGACCATGTTCGCCAAGCTCGGCCAGAGTCCGGCGAAACGCGGCGATATGCTGCGAACTCCAGGCGGCAAGGCAGATGCTACACCAAGGACAACGCGCAAACGCTCCTCGCCATCTCGCTCACCCTCACCCACACCACGCAGGCAAAGGACACCCGCAGCACCGAACAGCGATGGTACGACTAGCTTTCTCATCGACTTCACGCAGCAAATGGATGGCGTTTACACCTACCGTCCATCCTCTCCCGGCAAGTCCGCTACCGAGTCTAACCTGCTACAATACATCAACAACCAGCGGTCGCCCAACAAAGCTCGTCAAGCCTACAGCACGCCCAGTAAGCCGAACAACATCCTTCACCTGCTGGACTTCGAGCTCCCACCTGCACCAACACCACGTTCCGTTCCTACCATCACTGTTCGCGAGCTCGAAAGCCTCAAGTCATCCTACCTCAGCCAGATCTCCAGCCTGAAAGCCACACTCAGCGGTCGGGAGGCTGAAGTCGACAGTCTCAAGAAGGCAGTCGGCGATGCTGAGCGCCGTGTAGGCGAGGCGCAAGAGGCAGTCAGAGAAGAGAGGGGCAGGCGCGAACACGTGGAGCAAGAGAAAGCGGAGTGGGAGAAGCGTGGGAAAGAAGTGGAGCAAGTCCTGAACAGCGTAAAGGAGGAGGTGATGAAAAGTGAAGCGGAGAAAGACGAGATGGCCCGGAAAGTCGAGGATGGCGAGCGGCGAGTTGAGGATGCCGAGGCGCGTGCGGTGAGGGCCGAGGAGCGCTTCGCGGACGCACTCGCGGCGCGCGCCAGTAATGCTGGCGAAGGCGATGCGAGTGCGGTGGAGGACCAAGTGCAACGTCTCGTCGCGGCGCAGATTGACGCCAAGATCGAGGCGGTGAGTCGCGAGCTGCACTCTGTGTACAAGGAGAAGCACGAGCGCAAAGTCGGCACGCTCAAGAAGAGCTACGAGGCGCGGTCTGAGAGGAAGTGCGCGGACTTGCAGGCTCGTCTCGCGGAGATGGAGACGCGCAACGACGAGCTGATGGCAGCAAAAAATTCCACGTTCTCCGGTCCGGTGCCCGACTCAGCAGCAGCCGATGCGGAGTTCAAAGCGCAGCTCGAGGAGCAGAAAGCCGCTCTCGCGCGCCTGGAGAACGAGATGCGGACGTCCAAGCAGCAGCAGGAGCAGCTCATGCGCGAGCTCCAACAGGAGCGCATCGAGAAAGGTGACCTAGTCGCCGCCGTGGACGAGATGCTGACTCTGCAGTCCGAGAACGGGGGTGGGGCGCAAGGTACCACTGCCGCTCTAAGTGTAGTGGAGGACTTCCGGAAGAGCATCAGTAGGCCCTCTGGATTGCGTGCGCCTGCCTCTGGTGTTGCCTCCGGGCAGAGCAGGATCGGTGGATTGGGTGCGATGAGCAGGAGTACTAGCGGTGGGGGGAAGAGTAGGCTGCTGAGCAATATTGAGAGGATGGGCAGGACGGGGGGTGCTGGGTCAGTGGATTAGGTTGAGGTTGCGGGACTCTTCGCGATGATAGGATGCTCGGCCAGGATATGGCATGACCGGAGTGGTGTGGTGTACCATAGTTTGCCACCGAGTGTTTCGTTCTTCGAACAACTTGAACTCTGAGCGATTTGGAGTCGTTTGGTGCCTGAGTGCCTGACCGGACGCTGCTCCAGAGATGCCAAAAGCACTTCAGACTCCACCTGCTTCCTTGAAGTCGCCCAACGCACCGTGAAAGGTACTCGTCACTTGTACTCGATCGGTTCGACAACCGGCATGTATCCTATAGTCGTGCCGGGTTCAATACAGCCATATCGGACTTTCTCATCCGTCGACGTCCCGCAGCATGGACCCGGACATGCACTCGGCTCCGCCCACGGCACCGACGAACCCACCCCAGGATGCGAGCCCCAGGCGCGATAACCACACACCCTCCTGTGCAATCTGTCAACGCCGCAAGGTCAAATGCAACCGAGTATACCCATGCGGACCGTGCCAGAAGACGGGACTAGAGTGCATGTACAGGCCGGTGAACGAGCCTGGACGTAAACGGTTGAAACGTGGCTATGAGGAGGCTGCTGAACCCGGCGAGGAAGCCACGATTGCTACGTTGTTGGCTCGCTCAAACCATCTCTGGAGCGCCATTTCCGCCCAAGCCGAACTTGGCGCGAGTCCGACTGCTGCTGCTGGCGGTACAACGAGTACCCGTCGTGCGATAGATCCGGAGTTGGGGGTGGGCATCTCGGGCGACAGCATCTACGAGAGCTCCGTTTCGCTAGGTTCCAAAATCGCCGAGCGAGCGCACAATGGCCACTCTACTCCGAGAGAACGTCAGTTCATCTTCAGCCAGCCTCAGCCTCCACGATTCTTGCCACAGCCTGCCCAGCCGCCGGCGGACCATGTCGTTCAATTATGGCAAACATATCTGACCAACGTGGACCCTATCCTGAAGATCGTGCACGCTCCTACCCTTCAGCAGACAGTGCTAAGCCAGGTTGGTAAGCCAGACATGCCTCTTAATCTGCAGGCATTGACATCCGCCATCTACTTCATCAGCGTAGTATCGCTGCAAGACGACGAATGTGAGGCGTTGTTGAAAATCCCCCACACGGACTTGGTCAACAGGTATCGACTTGCTACCGAGGAAGCACTCTCTGCAGCGGGCTTTGTGACGACAACAGACCTCACAGTATTACAAGCTCTTGTTATATTTCTGGCAACGTTACTTAGCCAGGGTGAGACTTCGGCCGTGTGGTCAATGACTGGATTGGCGATCCGCATAGCTGGCACTCTCGGCCTCGCACGAGACGGCAGCTCGCTCGGATTGCAACCGTTTGAAGCCGAGATGCGGCGGCGTCTGTGGTGGGCCCTGGTGTACCTCGATGCCAGAACCTCCGAGCTCGTTGGACAGGATAAAGACCTGCTGATGCAGCACCACGACGTGCATCTTCCGGCCAATCTCAACGACACTCAACTCTTCCCAGATATGCAACGCTTGCCTGAGAGCCGACCAGCAGCGACCGAGATGACCTACGTGTTACTGAGAGCTACGCTGGCATCTACTCTCAACGCTATGCCTGAAGACCGCGGTCCAGTGGAAACGTGGCAGAGGCTGCGTGCGGCGAGTGTGCCAATGTCTGAGAAGGCCGGCATCGTGGAGAACCTCGAGCATAAATTCCACGAGGAGTTACTTCGCTTCTGCGATCCGACAGTGCCGCTACAGGCGCTCGTCATCAATGCTGCGCAGACCTTCTCAACAAAGATGCGGCTTGTTGGCAACATACCATTCGATCGCAGCGCCACGACTGCCGGATCTTTCGACGGATACTCGGAGAACCTGTTCCAGCTGGCTATCAAGATGATGCAGCTACAACTCGATCTCTTCACGGACCCGAGTCTGCGGAGATGGAAGTGGCACTGGCAACGGAATTTCCAGTGGTATGCGCTCGCTGAGTTGGTGCGACAAACTCGCTTGCGTCAGTCAGGTCCTGAGGCGATGAAGGCATGGTCCCTCATACGAGAGGTCTTCGATTGTATCGTACCTACTCTGGAGTTAGCACCGCAGAAGAGCCCGCTGCTGGAGGCAATTCGGGCGTTACTGCACTCTTGCAGCACTCTGAAGTCGACAGCAAACACGACGCACACTTCAGATCTCTCCTGCCTGCTGGGAGTTGAGGTGGCCCCAAGCGACCGCAGCACGCCGCCGCCTGGGAAGAGGCAGATCTTCGGACTCAGCACTGGGCAAGGGTCAAGGCCGCACAGCGCACTCCTGCCGGGAATGGATTCATTGCCAACGCCGGCAACTTCGAGCAATCAGATGGCTGCAAGTGCGGCGGGCTTGGATGAGACGATGCGCGGTGTTAATCTCGATGCTATTGAATGGGCTGAGTTTGACCGCTTGACAAGCGAGTTGTGCGGAGAGTGAGCATTGGAGTTCAGTGTCTCGCTCTCAAACGATCGTCAGGCTCGCCGAAATTCCTTAGTAGGAGATTGTCATTGGATTCAGCAACGCATGGATAACAGTTCGGTGGCTCTCTGGATTCGGATCATTCGTCAACAGTAAGAAGCGACGTACTGGGCCTGTGACGGACTAATTTTGGAAGCGATGTGGTCTCAATCGTTCGATTCAAATTTCTACAACGAAGGCGCAAGATCACAACAGTTCTACGTCTCCATAGCGAGACTCAGCTCCGGCATGCTTCCTCTCGGGACCGAGTAGCGCAATACATCGGCGAGTTTTTGCGGCTGAGCCGCCGACCGACCGCGGACCGGTTCCGACGTTCTGACGTTCTGACGACGTCCTTCCCGCCGTGGCCCTTTCTGACGATCTACGGTCAGGACAAAATTGGCAATGATGGGAAAACCCCTACTCTACAAGAGTGGCTAGAACCCGAGACCCAATGCATGACACTCAGCTACGTGGACAAGCACGGCGGCAACAAGCAGCTCCTGTGGGGTCTTACCTACACGGAGTCAGGTGCGCGGTGCACGACGGAATCCTGGCACAACACCGTTAGCAGCGACGATGTGCTACAGATGATGGAAAAGGTGCCCGGCTGGGGCGAGCCCATGAAGGCACTGGTGCGCACGATGCCGGAAGGCAGCATCGTCTTCTGGCCCCTGCTCTGGCGCGACCCGAACCCTTGTACTCATTCGAAAGCCTGTCGGGTCCTCCAGGTCGGCGACGCAGCAGACACTTTCCTCCCTACCTCCGGCAATGGAGCGACACAGGCCATCGAAGACGCCTTCACCATTGCGGCTTGTTTGCAGAATGCTGGTAGGGACAAAATTGCCACTGCTGTCCGCACGCACAGTCTGCTCCGCGGTGACCGCGTGGCGACCGCTCAGCTTCTGGGTTTCTACAACGCCGAACGCTTCCAGGAGACGGATATGGAAGCGGTGGGTAAGGATGCGAAGAAGGTCACCGCGAAGATACCGAAGTGGATATATACGAGCGACCCGGAGCAGTATGCCAACGACAATTATTCCAAAGCTGCCGAGAGCTTGAGAGAGAGGGTGTAGCGTTCGTGAATACGAATATACCGGAGGGCTAGGCGCCGGAACCTTGGACGATGGACAGTATTGAGAAACTGTACGCTGAGGGCAGGAATGTGGAGCTGGAAGGTGATTGGTCGTGAGCGTGAAGTCATTGTCGTCAATTTTCGCTTCGTAGCAGCGGTGTACCATTGCAGACTAATTAGCAACACCAAACCAGCAGCTATGTCCCGTCCTTACAAGCCACCGCTACTGCCTCACGCTCACCGTGGTCGCACTTCACAACTAGCCTCCCCAGCACAGCCAAGATATGGCCGTCAAAACCCGACCCGAGCATCGCGGCCCCGGCATGTCATGTCACGGTCTCGTCCGATCTACTTCCCGTTTTACACCTGCACGATGGGATCCTTGAGCGCAGCCTCCTTCAGCTCCGCGGCATGCTCGCACCGCGATTGCGGTTTTTCCTGTCTCACGCACACCAGACACAGACCACACGCCCGCTCATCCGCAACCTTGCAGATGGCCCTTGGCTCCCGCTGAGTGAGCGACACCGCATTGTTGGCATGCTGACACACGGGGAAACTGTGCCCGAACGGAACCTCGATGGGCTTGTACAGCTTCTGGAGTATGTCTCGGATGCTCGTGGAACTCCACGGAGGTGGCCAGTGAGGGAGCGCGAGTTTGCGCGTGATTTCGCTTACGAAAGTGCTGGATGGCGAGCTGCGAGAGCAGCCTGGGGTCTGGCACTTGCCACTGGTACGTGCCGCGATGGTGGCGATGAGGTACTCGCGGAGCGCGCTTCGCTGCTCTTCTAGGCCCACTGTGGTGTGCACGGTCAGCATGTCTTCTCTCATACCCTACCTATTCGCTTATCGCTACTTACATATGACGCTAGTCGGAAGCACATCGCAGGCCTCAACCTCCCCGATCGTCGAGAAAGACGTGGTCGCATCGAGCGCCAGCCGCCGGGTAAAGTATTGGAAGAGTTTCTTCAGTCGGAGAGAATACGCAGCCGATGAGTACAGACCGAAAAAGCGAATGGCTTCCGTCGGATCGACCTCCATCAGGCACAAGTAGTTGACACGACGCAGCATCAAAGCCTCTGCGCCCGTACTAAGAGCCGGTACGCACTCGTACCTGTGGGCCAGCAAGCCCATCTTCGCGAGCTCCGGCGCCATGCTTTTGAAAGTGAATCCGAGGGGCCCGACCATGGACCGGAAGTGGGTGGCGTTGAGCAGCACCGTCATGGCGTACGGAGCGTCGTCCATCAATGCTATCTGCTTTGGCTCCACGGCACTGCGCGGTGCCTGGCCTTCGAAGAAGTGTGGTCCCAGCATCTTCTTGAAGACGAGCGATGCCAGGGAAAGTACGACGGAGGAGGTGCGGATGCGAGATTGATCGTTGAGTAGGATGAGTACATCGCCGTCTTCCGCCAGCACAGAATCCTTGTACATAGGTTCTGGCTCTGCGGGCTGCTGCGGCAATGCTTTGGCCTCTGCAGGTTGTTCTGGCTCAGTAGGCTGCTCCGAAGTTGGCAGCTGTTCTGCTTTGATGGGTACGGTGTCCATCTTCTACGAGTCGCTCTCGGTGGTGGCTAGATGATTAGCTGCACCGCCAATTTGTTGTGCTCGGTGACCTGTCAGCGAGACCGAAGCTGAACCGGAATATGTAGGCGTCGTTGAGGGCAGACTGTTATTACTAGTGAGCATGCAGATGTTGGTGAGGTGAAGTGAGGTTGAGATGGCGTTGGAAGGTGGAGGAAGAGGCAGAGATCAAAACTCAGCTGAATAAGCTCGCTAGCGCGCCCCGCCAGGCAACGAAGGTGGAAGGCACGACCAACCAACCACCCCGCGAGCAGTAACAGTAACACCAAGAGCGCCAACGCTAAAAGGCACACCCATCCACCGCCAACCCTCACGTAAACACATTCCCCAAGTTGTGCTCCCTCAAGTACTCCCCCCCCTTCTCCGCCCACTCCGCCCTACTCACAAACGCCTGCCCCCGACTCCCCATCGAATGCCCCGCCCACCTCGCCGCGCCCCTCCAAGCATCCAACACCGGGTCCCCCGCTCTCCTCACCTTCACCTCGGCCTGCACCGGCAGCACAGCCCGCAACTCCCTCGCCAAGCGTTCCTCGAAACCAGAGAACAGACAGTACCCGCCCGTCAGGAAGATATCCTTCGCCATCTCCCCTTGAGCGGGGTGACCGGCGAGGCGGCTCTGGAGCAGCATCTCGACGAGCTCGACGATGCCGGCTTGGTCTACACCCGCTATACTGGGTTGGAACAGCACTTCGGGGACGCGGATGCGCTCGACGTTGAGATGCAGCTGTGCGCTCTCCCGCGCACTCTCCGGGTCATAGGGGTACGGTCCGCGCGTGAAAGCGTGGTGCAGAGATTTCGTCCAGTCCCGTTGCGCTTCTTGCGTGCTTTGCTCCGTGAAGTCGGGGTCGAACTGTAGTAACTGCGCTTCGATGGTCTTCAGTTGGGCACCGAGATCTTCCTCCTCCTCGTCCTCATCGCCATCGTCGTTGTTGCGGCCGACCTGAATGTCGCGGTAAACGGCCCAGTCCGCATCGTCCGCCCCGAACCCATCATCGTCTGGATTCTGGCCTCTCCGGCGCTTACGTCCGAGTGGATTGTCCGACGCTAGGTTGGCGATGTGCTTCATCCGCATCTGGCTGGCCTGGGATTTGCGGTTGCCCAAATCGGCCTTGAAGCGATCGCGGTC
>NAJQ01000958.1:0-10788 GCA_005059865.1 Friedmanniomyces simplex
CTTACGCTTCGGCAAACGGGTACCCTCGTTATAGTCTAAGGCAACCGTATTTTAGGGCCGTAAGTATTCTCTCGCTTGCTTACAATTACGTGTTTAATCTTTCCTTAGAGGATCGTAATATACAGCTTAAATAGCCGTGTTAGGGAATTGCTAAGGCTAAAGTGTTGCAGGCGGTAGGGATGTCTTAGTATAGACTACTGTAATCAAACACTATAATCCTTCAACCTATACTCGTAGCAGCCGACAACTAAACTACTATATCTAGCATATGTGTTATACTAAAGGTCTATGTCTTAGTATAGTACACACTATACTCATTATACGTAGAATCCTGAATACTGCGACTTAAGCCTTTACGTCTTCGAATAGGTGTAATGTTCTCTGCACATTGTTAGTTAAAGCTTGAGTAAAACAATCGATGCCTACCGACCGGGTGTATCGCGCTTACAACAAAGCTTAAATTGCAACGACGATAGTCTTATATACTAATCGAACATTACCAAATTGCCTATAGAGTGCGCTTGTAAGAGTCGCGCAGATTGCAGAGTGCGCCGTAACAGTAGAGTCGTTGCCTTAAAGTATATGTTAATATGTCGTCGGATAAGTCCTATAGGAACAAGTCGTACGATAGTTGTATAGGTAGACTTACATCTTGTTTAACCGATAAGCTAGCGATACTAATGAACATAACGAGGTCTATAGATGTAGGATCTCTATACTAACGGAAAAGAAATATACTGGTAAACCGCAAGACGTCGACGACGAGGTAGTATTAATAGTATAGGGGCAGGAAGAACCCTTTATAGGAGTAGGAAGCTTTGCGACTTGAAAGTCGAGCACAATGTAGAGCGATAGCTATATCCCGTAGCTTTCTAGATGAACTATAGAGGGTCGGGACACGGAAGGCTTAGACGTACAATCGTTAAGCAATTAGGTCCGTAGGTGGAATAATAATGTAGATAGCCTACACTTAGTATCAAATGCTACCCTAGATACTAGAAGCCCCGCGCTACAGTCTATTTGCTTTAGTGTGAGCAGGTTAATAGCACTCGGTAGCGGCGAGAGATAATAGCAGTACTCGAGATAATAAGAGTGCTCGAGATTATTGCATCTATCTATAATCCTCGGCTACAAGTCTGCACGATAGACGGCCGAGGCTAACGTCGATGCTAGCTTTAGCGTATGCGATATCGCCGTCGCTACTATAGATCTTAATCGCTTAGGTTACGCATTCTTAGACGCGGTTACTTCTCCTGCCGTTACCTTAGTATTCCATTTTATAGTCTCTACTCGTACAAGTTATAAGCAACTATAATCAAATGCCAAGATACACATTTCTCTTATCGTTCGAAGTAATGTTAGAGACTACTCCTCGGATGCCGTAACACAACTCTTGAATAGTGCTACTTCTAGGCCCGACTATACTAAGCTATTACGTTTGCCTTCCCGAAACCGCTTTAGACTAAGGCTTACTATCCAATTATTCGTGTTAAGGTAACTATAGATAGTCGAGATGTCCCCAAGGACTGCTCGTCCTATTACCCTTTCGAACATTATTGCTGTAAATTAGCACGTTAAGGCGCTTCAGCAGATCCTGAACATACTATCGTTTACGGCTAAGAACAACGCTCTTAAAGAGACTGCCCTTTAGCTTATAGTTAAGGAGCGCGATGCAGAAGTTAAGGTAGAGGTTATCTAGCTAGGGAACAGGATCCTACCGGGTATTGCTAGCGCAACCCTCCGGCTCCGCGGCTGCCGCTTGTTCCCTTACGGCGCTAAGTAGTTGATTGTAGAGTGCGGTCTAGCGACTAGTTAGGCGATAGCCAAGCTAGATCGGCTAGATAGCGTTGCTTGAACGGTATATAAAGCAGAGTAGGCGCTTCTAGAGTGTTTTATATCGTCGGTACGTATCCTTCCCTAGCTTCATAAGGTCCGGCTAGGAGAATATCTGTCTATTTAGGAGGAAGTAATTGATTCGCCGCTGCGCAAAGGCATTAATCTTGTCCTCGCTAACCGAGTAGTAGGGGGCCTTAACGAGGCGATCAATAGATGCAGCAAGCACCTAGAGCACTAGCTCTCCTATAGGGTCTAGTAGCCGTGCAAATAGGGTAACGTCTAAGAGGACAAACCCCTTTAGGTATCGCGGCTAACGCGCTCTCTCTAGCTAAGGCGACACCTCTAATCCTACTGCGGCGTCGCGAACTATATAGCTATCCGCCGTATCCCGCTCCCCCGTAGCTACTAGGTTCCCAAAGATCTGTTAAGCTACAACGTCGGCCCTCGCTAAGCACTAGCGCACGCTACTAGAGCTCGCGGTCCTTATCCTCCTAGCGTTTCTGTTCGGTAGTCCGGACTCGGAAGACCTACGACCCGTACCTACCTTTAAAGAAGCGCTAATAGGTAGCGTTATACTACGGAAGCGTATCGCCGTAGTGCCTTTGTTCTAGCTTCTTGTAGCGTACACCCTTAACGTTACACCTTATGCCGCCGCGTTTCCGCCGGATTAGAGCATAATGAATATAGTAGTACTTCCGTACCTACTTAAGTAATTTGCATACAAGTAGGCAGTAATTACAGCCGTATCTACAGTTAATGTCGAGGTTAGGGAACGCATCGCAGTCGAGTAGAGGTAGGACTACAGGCTCCTTAGACGGGTCAAGAAGCGGGCCTTAAAGGATAGTCGGTAAGTTTCGTTTAGGAAGAATCGGATCTGCTTTACCGAAGTAAGGGAGGGCGAGTATCCTATATAGAGGGTACGAAGGTAACGAAATAGGTGTCGGGGGAGGATACATCCTGCACATAACCTGCATATTAGCACCCGGTACTTAAGGAGGTATTGTAGGACGTCTATTGTTGCCTTGTCTCCTAGTCCGTCTAGAGAAGGGTCGGTAGAAGAGGAAGCGTAGGTATACTAAGGTATACTTAGCTTATATTAGTTAGGCCTTATATTGGTTAGTGTTACTTAGTATACATAATAACATAAGACCTAATCTATATTCGCCCCCTAAGATAACATCTCTTATAACCGACGCTTACTTACTTGCTTACGAACGGCTCGCGTCTATAAGAGAAATATTCTAGCGAACTAACTCGCAATATCTTCTATTCTAGGCATTAGGCTCCCGAGCTATACTACTAGGTCCTAGTCTAAAGGATCGTCGTTACTCGCTAAACGCATTTCGAGAGTAAGGAAGTCGCGGTAAAAGTAATATTCGCTCTAGTATAGGCTAACAACAACGTTATAGATAATCTTACTAAATCGACACTAACTCGATAATAATAGCCGAAGTAAATCGTCTCGTTGTTCTCGTTGCTCGTATACGGGAGAGCGCATTTACTATAACCTCGCTAGGCCTTTAGATTTCTTTGGAAGATCTGTTAGCCGAGGTTCTACCGACGCACGTTACTTCCTCTATGTTCGCAGTTAGTAATCGCTTGCAGGATATCGAAGCCTAAGAGCCTATTGCCGATACAAAATGCACATCTATTAAGCTACTAGGAACTACTACTACTACTGTAAGTAGCGGACCGGAGGCCGTTATCGGTCTTTCGGATAACTTGAGGCCGCCGACCTAGCGGTTCCCGTAGAGCTTGCAGCGCTTCGCTAGGTCCTCGTATACTATATTAGGCGATGTACAATAGCTCGCGTTATAGGATCGCGGAGCTAAGCCTGCGAAATAGCTAACAAAGTAAATCGCAGATATTCCGTCGCGGGCATCGACGTATACCCGAAATCGCGCTTGCTAACTATATATAGATTGTAACTAGGTATTTCTCGGTATTCCGGGAAGACTACAATTACCGGCGCTTGAACAGGATTTCCTCTAATCCTCCCGTCTTGCTAATTCCCTTACTATACTATGTATTTGTCTTGTTCTCTATACTAGTTTCTTCAAGTCCTCTCCGCAAGCCTAACTACGATGTCGACATTACCTAGATTCTTTACTACGTCTAAGTGCATCTTCTTAGTACTTCTCTACTTCGGAATAGCTATCTTGCGAATCCTCTATAAGGCATTTACCGATCCGCTTCGGGACATTCCTAGTCCGCCGCTTGCCCGCTTTACTAGGCTTTAGGAGCTCCAATAGTTCCGACGAGGTTACTTCGAACAAATCAATATTAACTTGCATAAGCAGTACGGTACGGTATGAAAACCTATTGTAGGTCGAGCAAAGCTTCCTAGTAAGCTACTAACTAGAGACTCCTTTAGGTTCCGTCGTTAGGATCGCGCTAAATCGCTTTAGCATTAACGATCGAGAGTCTATAAAGCAGATTTATGCTTATAGGACGAAATTCGTAAAGAGCTAGTTTTACTATACCTTTTCTAGTCCCGATCCGCTCTTCTATAACCTGTTCGCCTTGTCGGACCTCGAGCGCTATACTAAGGAGCGTCGCAAAGTAGCATTACTTTACTCTATGTCTACGCTAATCTCGTACGAAAAATACGTCGACTTATGCAATAGTCTGCTCTATGCACGACTAGAGGCTCTCGTGCTTAGTAGCGAACTTATCCTGCTGGTCCGTGCGCGTGTAAAAGAGCCCCGCGCCTCGCTGTCTCCCTCTTGCACCTCACGTCTCTAGACACGAACGGCAACACACGACGACACGACCAGGAGGTAGGTCCATAGCAAGATATCCCACCCTTAATACACACAGCAGGTTCTTAACCTCTGCGAACGGCGCAAGACTTGCTGTCTTCTGTCCAACTCACCCACTAACGAGCCATAGCGCGCCTCACGTCGAACCCGCCGCAGCCTTAACGTCCACCTCAAGGCGAACGCGTCCCTTAGTCAGCTCCCACAGCTACAAAAAGTCTCGCGAACCTTCCAGACTCCCGCCCCAAACCCTTCACCACACACCACCGACCATAATGTCCGACTCCCCCGCCGCCTCCCCCTCGCCGGGCGAGAAGCCGGAGCAGCAAGAACAGCCCGTGAGCGAGCACCTCAACATCAAAGTGACGGACAACAACAACGAGGTCTTCTTCAAGATCAAGCGCACCACGGCGCTCAAGAAACTCATGGACGCCTTCTGCGAGCGCCAGGGCAAGGACATCCGGAGCTGCCGGTTCCTGTTTGATGGGACGCGGGTGAATCCGACGGATAACCCGGATACGGTGCGTTCAAGTCGTGTACCATACTTGGTTTCCCTTCGGAGGGAAAGGGTTGGGACGTGGTGTGCATGCACGAGTGGAATGTGCTGACTGTTCTCCAGCTCGATATGAACGACGGCGACACGCTGGAGGTGCACCAGGAGCAGATTGGTGGCCACTGCTGAGTCCATCGTCGCCAGTCAAAAGTGCACGACCCGAGTCAACGTCGAATCACGAGTTAGCACGGCTGCTGTAATGACACGGCCGAGCCGTCGAAATGCACGCTATGAGGAGCAGGTGGAGAGGCGAGGCGGAAGTGCGAAGATGTGGCCGGTACGGTTAGTACTGCGGCGGGCTTTCTGCGGCGTCAAAAGAGCGGCTTGCGCCATGCTTACTTGCGGATATATCATCACTTTTACTGCTTTTAGCTCGGCGTTCACCGAGAATGCTTTGCTTTGTGCACATAGTCGAGGCCATAGCTGGCTGAGATAACTGCTCCACACATCGATTACCACCCCTCCTTCCCGTTTCCAATTTCCAGCGCCTCCGCTCCAAAAAGCGCGACCGCCAAGCCCGTGCTTCTATACAGCTATACACACCCTGTATTCGCATCACCTAACGCCTACCTCCCATTCGCCAACTCAACCACCCTCTTCGCCGCCTCAGCAAACCCATCAAACGCCTCCAAACTCAACCCACTCTCCGCAATAATCTTCTGCCCCTTCCCCTCATTCGTGCCCCGAATCCTCACCACCACGGGAACCCCCTTCATCTCCACCTCCCGAAACGCCAACAGCACCCCCTCGGCAATCATACCCCCGTCCGTCAACCCGCCGAAGATATTCACGAAAATCACCTTCACCCTCTCGTCCTGCAGGATCAGCTCGAAAGACTTTTTGACGGTTTCCGACGTCGCTTTGCCGCCCGTGTCGAGGAAGTTCGTTGCTTTGCCGCCGTGGAGGCGGAGGGCGTCGATGGTGTTCATCGCTAACCCGGCGCCGTTGACTAGGGTGCCGATATTGGCGGCCGGGTCGGAGAGTTTCACGAAGACGATGCCGTGGGTTTCGGCTTCGAGTTCCTCGGGGACTTCGCGGGTTTTGCGGCGGAGGTCGTGGATGTCTTGCTGGCGTTTGGTGGAGCGGTAGGCCGCGTCGTCGAATTGGAGGGTGAGGGTTGGTTGGTGGAGGATCAGGTTTCCTTCGTCGTTGATGCTGACGGAGCCGGAGAGGGTGACGGCTTCTTTCTCTTTGTACATTTTTGCTAGGGCTTGGAGGAGGGCGGTTGCTTGCGCCAGGGCGGCGGGGGGCGCGGCGTCCAGCTGCATGTGCGCGATTGCGGATTGGACCGTTGCGTCGGGGGGGCCTTCTCGCCAGTCGTAGGGGAAGTGGCGGAGGCGTTCGGGGAGTTGGGAGGGTTGTGTGCTGGGTGAGACGACGAGGCAGGGGGAGCGTTCGGTGCGGTCGACTGTGACGCCGAGGTGGAAGGCGTCTTTGGGTGGTTCGGAGTCCGACAGGGAGACGCCGCTTTGGCTGAGGTAGGGTTTTAAAGGTGCCGATGCTTGATCGGGACCGAGGAGGAGGCCGCGGCGCTGTTGCACAAAGGCATTCGATCCTGTACGTGATGCTGGTAGCTGAACGGGTGCTACAGGTCGTCTCCGCATGGTATGGTACCCCCTCTTCTGCTGCTGCCTCTGCGCATCTCCCACTATCTTCTTCACGTCTCTTCCACTTTGACTGAGCAGTGTCTTCATCACCCCACCAAAGTCCTCCGGATGCTGCACCATCGTCGCCCCTGCCTCCTCCAATACGCCGTACTTCTCCCTCGCCGTCCTCTCCCCTGCCCCCTTCCACGCCCCAGCATGCCCCATAATCCTGCCCTCTGGTGCGTGGATCCCCCCCACCAACGCAGCGATCGGTTTCGCTTTCTCTCCGACTCGCTTCCTGTACTCCTTGATCCACTCCGCAGCGTCCTCTTCCGCGCGGCCACCGACTTCACCAACCAACACAATCCCTTCAGTCTCCGGGTCGGATTCGAAGACGCGGAGGGCATCTACCATATTCGTTCCCGCGATGATGTCGCCTCCCATGCCTATACACAGACTCTGCCCTAATCCGGACCGGGTTATTGAAGCCACAGTCTCGTAAGACAAAGTGCCGGATTTAGCTACAATGCCTATGTGTCCTGGAGCGAAAGTAGGCAAGGGCTGGAAACCGATGCGGCAGCTGCCTATCGGGGAGATAATGCCCGGAGCATTGGCGCCGACGAGGCGGGAGGCGGACTGAGTGCGTAGGATGGAGGAAACCTGGTCGTCATTAAGCTACTGATCAAACGTACGGATGTAGGGTGAAAGACACGCACCCGCATAATATCATGCAATGGGATATGCTCCGCCACGCTCACAATCAACGGGATCTCGGCTGCTATGGCTTCCTCGATCGCTTTCCCGCATTGCGGCGCTGCGACGAAGACGGCGGTTGCATCGGGTTTCAATTCCTCCTTAGCTCTCCGCAGGTTCGGAAGCAATGGCAGACCGAGATGCTCGCCCTCTTTGCCCGGAGTGACTCCGCCTACGATATTGGTGCCGTAGGCCAGGCTGTCCTTGGCATTGCCGGTGGCGACACGGCCCGTGAAGCCTTGGTAGATGACGCGGGTGTGCTTGCCGATGCGGAGGTTCTGGACGGTGTCGTCGTAGGAGCATTGGGTCCGGGAGCTGGAGAAGGCTCGTCTGGAAGCATTGCGGACTTTGTTTCGAGAACGGAGGGCTAGAGAGGCTGGGTTGCTACGTAGAGGGACCATGGCGATGACGGGGAAGGGGAGTGGGCGCGGGCCAGGGAGAGAGAGGCTGCGGGGTTGAGGAGAGTTAGGAGAGAGTGAAAGGCAGGGAATATCAATGGGAGACAGAAGGATAAGAAGTTGTTCTTGGAGTCGCGCCGGGAATAATAAGCACATGTGAATCGCCGAGGCCGGAGCTCGAAGCAGTGGTTCTTGTTCCCGGAAGTCGCTTTTTCGCCGGTATTCCCGCCGTTGAGGAGAATTCGAACTTGGATAGTGACCGCCCAGCTCATATCTGTACTGTTACGGCTATAAGCTGCTCACACACATTGCCATATGAGCAAGATGTGAACTTGCATTCACTTGCGACGCTGAAACCGGAAACCCCCTTGCTTGACCCCTGCACTTCGAGCTTCCCCATACCCCGCACCCGGTGATCGTCCCGACACGAGACCTCCGCAGATCATGACGCCGAGGACATGTAGGTGCTTTTGACTATAGATTGTCGTCCGTCCGTCCGTCATCACACTACCTCTTGCTCAACACTTTCATATATCAACCACGAGACAAACAACACCATGGCCCAAGCATCGCCCCGCACACTCCACACCTCCCTAAACAAGCTCCAGATCTCCCCCAAACCGAAAAAAGCCTCGCCCGCAGACTCCTGGGACGACGAAGAAGAAGACGATAACAGCCCAGACTCCACCGGCACCGCAACCCCGATCCGCCCCGTCAGTTCATCAGACTACCCCGGACCACCGCCACCCACCCCCTCATCACCCTCCTTCAGTTCCCGCAGTACCGCGGCCGGAACCCCCTACCAAACCTTCCCGCCCTACGGTTTCCAAGGCGACGACGAGGACGAAAGCATACCCACCCGCTCCTCAGCTTCTGCGGTGGGAAGAGCTGGCGCAGGCGATGAGCGGCGGCCCGAGAAGTCCACGGCCGTGGCTTCGCGCCTGATCGCCGCGGGGATCGGGCAGAAGGCCCCCCGCCGGACGAAAGAGCAGAGGGAGTATGATCAGGCGATGAAGGTGCAGGAAAAGAAGAGGAGGGATCAGGCGAAGTCGGAGGAGGAGAGGAAGAGGGAGGAGAAGGAGAGGGCGAAGCGGGCGATTTGGGATGATTGAGTGGACTGGGCGTGAGTTGTTCGTGCTCGTTACTGTTGGGGCCGGATGGGATGGCCAACCCTCAGCGTTTCGTTTCGCTTGCGACCCGTCGGGACTGTCTCAGACCGTGCGGCACATTTTGCTGGACCGACTCGTCAGACACGTTACTCCTTGCCACGGAGGCACGCAGTCTCCTTTTGACGGATACGGGAAAGAAAAAAAGCCAAGGTCAATCCAGCTAGTCACCTCGCCTACATCGACTCGCCATGCCTGCGCGAAGGGAAAAGACACGAATTGGAAGAGTGGAGATATGTCTTGAGCACCGCTAAGTGCCAGCATTCCCATTTATCGAATAACTGTTTCGTCTCCACGACCCAGCCTCCGGACTCGTTTCCAGCACCCACCCGCCGTTGTCTACTTCCCAGCAACGCGAAAACCTCACGTCTTGTGCATCGTGACCATGACGACGCCACCGCGGTGCCACTGCCACGATCTCCAGCGTTTTGCACGCTGATCAGCCCAGACCGTACAGGCTCACACATATACTGGTCACTGTGCGCAGCACTCGACGCCTGCGCCGGACGCCCCGCAGACCGGTATACACCCTGACCTCGACCTTGGCGGCTAGGGTCGTCATATCAGGCACCCGCTATTTCCCCAGCAAGCCGGCAAAGCCGCGCTCAAGCGAGACTTCTTCTTCTCCCGGCTGAAAATTGTGGTCTCCCCTACGCTCATAGACCATCACATGATCAAAGTGCACACGGTGACGCACCGGCCAGATGTCGTCCAGCGGCAGGGCGGCAGCGTCGTTCCGCGCTTCGGTATTTTCGAGCTGCATCGGAAACCTTGTCGTGCCACAGGGGCAACACTTTCCGACGTATCCGGCGACATACGTACAGCACAGCGTGGGAGAAGGAACCAGCACATTTCCCTTCGCATTGGAGTGGAGAGGCCGCCCAGCCTTCGCTCGCTCGCTCTTCGCGAGAGAAGACCTATTCGATGATGAATACACGTACCTCTGGAGGGGAGGCCCAGCAGGGTGGGAGTGGCCGGGGATTGGTGGTCGCAGGCTCGTTTCGATCCCCTTCGGTCACGGATGTTAGTATAGGGGGGTTTGGAGAATGATGTCCGAGGAGCCATGATGTTTGCAGAATAGCAGGAAGGGGGTCTGCTGGACTTTTCTTCCAAGGTAGTGCCCAGTACGCAGACGATCCTTATATTGTACTATACTTGCAACCAGCTCCATCTCAACCGACTCCATCCGATCATGTACCGCGCGACTCTATCTCCTCCACAGATTGATAGTCTCGCAGACCGGTCAGGGTGAATCCCATCATGTCTTTCCCAGCAAAGCGGCTCGAGCGATCACCAAAGATGCTTTGCTTCCTCCGCCTCGTAGCCCCACCCGTCTCCACCCCTCGCTTGCGGGCTTGACTCTCCTCTACGCCGTGAAAACCCATCCCGAATGCCGATGCACCCCGCGACCTCGAGCGGGATGACTACATGTAGTTGGAAAGGCCCGATCGGTGGGCCCCCTTCCCTCCCAGACGCGCGCCGCACCAGCTCCATCGCCACGCCGTCCACATAGTCCCTACCCACAATCCAGCTCCCCAACTCCAGCTCTTCAGCACAACCAACCCTCGCACTCTCACGCCCCGACTCACTCGCTTCCCATGCTCTCTCTCTCCCCCTCCCGCCTCTCCCGCGCCGCCATCTCCCTCTCCCGATCAACCAGCCCCTGCATCTTGCCCGCCATAACCCCATTCCGCCTCCCCTCCTCATTCAATTTCTCCTCCACCTCCTCCCTCGCCC
>NAJQ01000959.1:0-10730 GCA_005059865.1 Friedmanniomyces simplex
CAGATGCTGTCCTGCGTGTGACACGGCGTGTGTAGTGCCTTGACCTTGATGCTGTCGCCGATCGTGAAAGTTTCCCCGTGGTGGGGTGTCTTGGAGACCTTGTCGCAGTCCTTGCCGCCGATGATGGGTACGGAGTACGACTTGAGCTGTTTCGTAGCATATCAGCCAGGCGCTGCTAAGGCGAGGGTATGCTCTGTATACCATCTCTGCATTGCCGCCGGCATGATCATGATGGCCGGGATGTGTCAGCGGCAGACTGGAAGGGGCCACACAAGCTGGCGTACTGGTGAGTGTTGATGATACTCTTCAGCTTCACGCCACCGTCGGTCGCCTTCTTCAGCGCCGGTAAAACTCTACCATCTGTAAGCCAACCCGGTCATACTGAAGGGTGACCTCACCGTACTCTGGCGGGTTGGCCGGGTCGATGATGACAGCGTCCTTGGTCTTGTCGTCCGTTACCAGGTAGGCATAATTGTCTTAATAAATCAAAGCCATTCAGTAAGCGGCGCACATCGATGGAGGCACGGAACACTCACTCCCAGTCCCCTCCCCTACGACGCCGCAAGAGATCAGTACTCCGCATCGAGCAAGCTTACACGAACTGCTTACACATTGGGATGGACTCGATATGCATCTTGCGTGTAACGCCGGGCTTGTCCCAAGACTGATCAGCGAAGAAGTACCACGAAAGAATGGCAACGCCTACTGCAGCGAATGCGAGGCTGTAACGACTCTTGAGTACGTGTTTAGTCGCAGTCAAGAAGCTCATGGAGTGATAATAGTGCCCCTGACGGTTGATATTGATATGCTGTCAGAGTGGAGGAGGACAGGCGGGAGGTTTGGAGTGGAGATGCACGTGCGACTTGGGACCGGAGACGGAGCGCAGACCTGGAACGCCGGTTACTAAGCAAAACCTCATCATCCCATCGTCACGTCACACTCAAATACTCACGGGAGCTAATAATTCTCCGTTTCACGACACCATCGACCATCGACCATCGACTGATTCGCCATCGCTGCTCTATCGTTTCCTTCCACCAACAACTCGCAGTAAAGGGTTGTGTTTCCTTCCAGTTTCTAACGGACGTGACATGAGATGTCTGCCACTCTTCAACGATAGAAACGAGTCGAGACTCTGGTCCTGCCGGGCGCGATTTGCTTGCTGGACGCCAGCCAGATAACGAGAGTATTCATCGACAGGAAAACGACACTTTGCACTACGCAACGACAGTCTTCACCACGAGGAGCCGGGCTGCTGGACGACGACGGTTACGGAGTCTTGTCGTACGCGAGTTCAAGACGACGGTGTGGCGAGATACGACACTGCTACCCGCGGTGCCACGCACTTATGAGAGCCCGGTGACGACGAAGTCAAGCCCGTCACATCATAGCCAGCCTTCTACGAATAAAGCAAGATTCCCTAGCATCGAGAACAAGAGCTCATGCATCATTCTTACTCGCTGCCGCACGAAGAGTGTTTAGGATGGGGGTGTCGGAGGCGGGCGTCGCGAAACTGACGACTCGATGACGGCCGGCTTCATCGCACTTGGCCAAGCTTCTAGCGACATGGATCAGACGTCACGATGACAACCACCCATGGATACACACATGCACCCGTACACATGCATGCGCTGCGGCAGCGGTCACCGCATACGGACACTTCAGTGCACACTTCAGCGTCGATGTACACCTCACTGGAGCAGAGGGACTATCTTCATTTAACACACTTAACGCCATCCACTCGGGAACGATAACACACAACACACCCTTTGCTAGCGATTGCGGGCCTGGGTTACTCGTCGCTTCTAGTGCCACCCGCAAAATCCATAAGACAGCCACCCGGCGCCTCACACTGCGTTCGATACTATACTGGTCGTTCGTCTTCATCCCGTCACTCCCGCCATCATTTACGCCTCGCTCGTGCTATCAGCGCAACTACACGACATCAGCAAATCATCGAGCCATCAGAGGCTTATTCTCACCCCCGAAAGGCCAGGCATCCCGGCACCATGGCGCCCTTCAGCTCTGGAACCCATCACGCTCCGCCGACCCGTTCAGGTAGCTCGAGAAGCCCTCCCGGTTATCGTTGCTAGTGACCGTCATGGCCATGGACCCCTGCGTTGTCACCGGCGCAAAGCCGATGTTGCTGGAAGGCGGAAATGCTTGCGGTTGACCGAACATCTCCGCCAAGGGCCCACGGGACAATGAGCTGGTCTGGCCTGAAAACGAGATCTCGTCCGATGCATGTGGCGACATTACCATCGGCCCGCCAAGGCCGTACGCAACCTGGCTGGCTTTGCGACGGTTGTACTCGTGAAGCCCCGCGCAGCCGCACCCCTGGGTATCGGACGTGTGCTGCAGCGCGACGGTACGCAGTGCGCTGAACTCGTCGCGCAGTTCCCGCAGTTCACGTGTCAGGAAGTTGTGGGTGGCGTTGAGCGTGCGATAATCCTCCTCCAGGCCGTCCACACTATACTTCTTCTTCGAGCGACACTTAGCGGCGGCGACACGGTTCTTCTCACGGTACTTCTCCTTTCTGACCTCGACGCCTTCCTCGCCATCCTCCGCGCCGTCGCGGGACCTGGAAACGCCGTTTGTTTCACGAGCCTGGCGTGCCTGCTTGGATTTGGCATGCCGCTGATTGGCCGCGTTCCTCGCTCGTTCCGATTTGCTGAGCTTTTCAACCTTACTATCTTGCGAAGAACTGGTGCTGGTCTTGCGGTCACCCAGGTTGGGCGGCGTGCTATCCGGTGGTGTGACCTGGCCGAACTTCTCGGCGACGCTATCGCTACGGGCATGCGCGATGTTGGTCTGGAACGTGGGCGGCAAGATAGCTGGAGTCCTCGCCACCATACCTGCCTCAGCGTACATCTTGGTGGGATCTATGGAGGAATCCATGCCTGGCGTGAAGGCGCCAGGTCCGGCTTGAAAAGACCCGAATGATGAGGGTTGCGGACCGCTGTCACAAAGACACGGTCAGCTTTTGCACATGTCGAGTACTGCTGGCGGACAACTTTTACCTCTGGCGAGCTACTGTGCTGAGTCCGGAGTAACCTCCGTGGTTGAATACACTCAGCGGTGCTAAATCGTTCTGCATACCACGCAAGACATCATGGTCGGTGTCGTCGAAGTCGAAGCCCGGATGCGGATCGAAGGCTGGATCCGCGAAAATTGCGTGCTGGTATTCGCCGTTCGGCTGGATGGGTGACGTAGCAATCATCTTGTTTAGTGGACTCTGCAAATGCGGCCGGCTTCAGTGAGGGAGTTGAGCTCGAGAAGTGTGCCTTGCGCCTCCTGGGTCGTGAGAAAGCAGTGTATATTCTACCGCCGGACGAGGCCTGACAGCCTGCGGTGGCCCGAACGAGGCTCCAGAAGCAGCCAGCTATACACCGTGACCTTGCACTCGTTCGCAGTGGGTGCAATGGTGCTGGGGGACGACTGGAAGAGGTGAGTGTGTTGTGGGCGAGGTGGCAAATCGAGTCGACAACGCTAGCGGGGCGACGGCCAAGCGAGGTAAGTCTGCGGTTTCCTCACTTCTCTCGGTGTTCGTCTTGCGCCTTCGCACTTTCATTCGCGATCCTCTGGCTGTTTCGTTATTTGTGTCTCTCGCAAAATTGCAAACTCCTTGAGTGTGAGAGAATCTGTGGCGGTATCTGCACAAGGACGGACCTTCCTCCGCTGCAAGCTACGTCAGTAGCGAGGTTGCAAGCTTGCGGCAGAACCTCCGGCCGCAAGTGGGCTTTTTGCGTGGTGGGGCCATCCCCGCTTACTGACCGTTTGGCCGTATGCCGCGAAGACTCTGGCAGATTATGGTTCTCGACTAATTCCAACCCGAAATACACTGGACGCAAGCCGACAACTCATCAATAACGGGACCGCTCGCCGAAAATCAACTACCGGGTATGAGAGACGCTTGTATCTTCCATGGCTCCTGTGTGGCGTGGCTTCACCGCCTACCGTATGCGGCTCCGGCTCCGGCATAGTACCGAATGGGTTGGCGACATCCGGACGACGTGCAGCTGTCGATCCGCACGCATGCAAGCCGTCATCGTGAGATCGGGCGACATCGACGCATACTCGCTGCTGGCACTTCCGAGCGTGAAGCGTATCCCGGCATCGTTGGAATATAGGGTCTCACTCTCACGTTCGATTGGAGGCCGAAGCTCCCTCTTGCGCAGAGTCGGTCACGACCTTACGACCTGCCTATCTCAGTGCGAAAGCAGCGATGTGCTTTGGTAGTAACTTGCGCGTCCGGATGTGGTCGAGTTCGATCCGGCGCATTGATACTTCGCAATACTCGGTGCGTACGGAACTTGTAAAGTACAGCACGGCACGCCGTCTTGCCAGATTCAGCAGCTGCGTCAGGCGCGCGATGTACCGACCGTATGACTGTGCTCTTTTCGGTTTCAACCTCTTATCACTATTCTGGCGCTCTCGGTCCTCGAACACAGATCGCGCTCCCTCATGTACAAGCACGCGCCATGTTCATTAAGGTACGGCCATGTGCGCCATGCGGAGGCGGCAGACTACTGCAGGTCGTACGATCTGCCGTCGGGAAGCATAAATAAGATCCGATGGTTGTCGGAGACGGGTCCTGCTCCCCGATTATATAACGTGCCTACTCCTGCTCCGCCTTGACTTAAACCCATTCTTTCCGTCCAATAACTCTACCACAAGCACCGGTATCAGGTACATGTCTTACGAGGTAATGTATTTGGGCAGTGAACGATCCGTAAACGCTGCCGCCAGAACTCACGACTACGCGCCTGCTCCGACAACATCCGTCCTCGTACTCGCAACGACCAACTCGTCGACATTGAATGCCGCAGATCGAACTGGACTTTAATTGCTGGTAAAGCTATCGTGGCACAGTGCATTGTGTCGTCGGACATAGATCGCCTTCAAGCGGCCAGTACAGTATACGAATGATCGATAAACATCGACTCCACGACCTGCGACTTGTTTTACGCCCAGCATTTCCACGGCCTAGTGTCGATATGTTCAGCCGGCCTCGCTTATTCACGAGGGCGCCCTGGAGTCGCTATAAGATACGTCGTGCGTCTGACCGAGCTTCTTGACCCTGAGTGGACTCTACGAAGGATGGCTCTTACCCGTACCTGTGTGAGTCTCGAACGAGGGTACGAAGTGCGCCGTTAGTGGAGACTACTCGCAGTATCGACACAGTAAGCCGGATGCCGGTTCAGACTACACCGAGCCTCGTACACGTATGGAAGACAGTCATACGGCTGAGTGCCTACTACGCAACTTTCGCTCAGGATGGATGTCATCTGGGTTCAGTGTCCGGTTTGCGCCTGTCGCCAGTCGGACCAGTCTCTCCCTAGAAATCGTACTGACTTCGCAGCGGCCATGTAAGACTACTAGCATGGTGAAGACGCCATCCACTTGAACATGACTCAAGAGACGCTCACATGAAACGGCACGGCGGCTATTCCCGCTTGCTACCGGAGGTGGACCCCGCCCCACAGGGATCCCCGAAGTGTTTCACGCGCGACACGCGACATACCACCTTGCTGAATCCCTTTCATACACTGGCGCCAATGTCGCCGTCATTTCGTTGGTACCTTCAACGAACGCAATGGAACAAGATGGCCCAACCACGGGAACGCATGTCCCGCATGATTCCGGCCTCAGCATGGGATCAGCAGCCGGCGATGCGGTGAAGGTCAGGGAGCTGGAGGACGAGGTGAAGTTCCTCGCTGAGAAGGCGAATAATGCTTGTATGTCGTCACGCGACAATGCTAGAAATGTTTGCGCCGTTCGCGATCAGTGACTGACCACCCCCATAGCGCAACGGTTCGCCGACTATGAAAATGAGATCCGCGTTCTCCAAGCTCAGCTACGCCAGCAGCAGCGGCGAAACGGTGCCATGGAAAGCAACGGCGACAATGTACAACCAGTCGCTGTGCCCGAGAAGCCCACCCTTTCGCGCTTCGGCAGCCTCATGCACTCGCGCAAAGCCTCCCCAGTCAGCAATGGTGTCCCACAAACCCCATCAGCCCGAGAGAAAGAGCTGGAAAGCGAGCTGGTCAAAGAGCGCACCCAACGCATCGCGGCAGAGAAGAAGGTCAAGACTCTCGAAGCCGAGGTGGAGGAGTTGAGCGCCACCTTGTTCCAGGAAGCCAACGAGATGGTGTCCTCGGCGCGGCAGGAGACTGCTGCGTTGCAGGGGAAGCTGCAGGTGATGGAGCAACAATCCGCTGAGCGGAGTGCAGACGGAGGCCTGGAGACTCTGCATAAAGAGAATACGAGGCTGCGGGAACGGCTCAAGATCTTGGAGCAGCGAGACGGCGATCGCAGGCGTAGGCTTGAGAAGCTGGAAGCCGCTAGCAAGAGGATTGAGAGGGCCAGAACGTTACTGATACCGCCTTGAGGGCACACGATTTTGTGCCACCTGATTCCGCAGACAAGGTCTCGCGAGCCGGAGGACCCAGCCAACAACCTTGGTTGGATACACCATCAAGACGTCCGGATCCCGCGGCTGCTCAATCGCCCCTTCCGGTCCCCGGTGAATGGTAAGCCAAGCTGTGCCATGGAGTGCCGCTGCTGCGATTACGCGCACCGATGGCGAAGCTGCTACCGGGAGCTTCCCTGGGCGAGAGGGATGGACGAGAGGCGGTACCGTTGGAGCCTGAGGGACCGATTCCTTCGCGCTTCCCGACACAAACCTCGCATGTGGGCTCCCAGCGGCCTCCGGAGTCTTCGGCGAATGCTGGCCATTGTCAATTGTACGACTGCTTCATCCCGGCAGTCTCAAAGTCGATTGCGCTGTCTTGAGGCCGGCTGTTGTTCAGTGTCCGTCAACGAGTGGGACTCCAGAAGTCAGCAGCCAGGACGGAGCTGCCGCGACCACCTTATCGAGGTGCTCAGGCGATTGTTATGCCGGCACTCCAGCGCTCCTTCACTGCGGCCAGGCGAAGGAAAGCATACCGGAGACTTCATTGGTCATCTAAATGTACGGACTAAATGCGAAGTATCCCGTCGCAGGATCCTACTTCTTGAGTATCTGCTTGGCGACTCGGCGCTCGGTCTCCTCAAGCAGCTTCATCATGCTATCCCGCCTATTCTTCTCCCCTGGACCGGTCAAGATGACTTTGTACTCCTGCACATACGTCAGCGGGTCTGTCCAAGGGAACTTGTTGGGACTTTGCCACCTTATGCACGCTCGCAGACTTGGGATCGCTGGCGACGAGCGAGGCGTAGTGCATTAGGCCGGTGGGCACCTGCGCCGAGACGACTTTCAAGTCTCTTTCCCGGGCGAACAGTACTTCAGCATTAGCTAGGGAGGTATAGAATCAGCCACAGTTCTCGCTTCACGTTGCTGTGGCACGGGTTCAATGCTGTGGCCCGTACTCAGGATTTGGTTCGTGATGTCGGTGATCGTGACGACTTCCTGGACGTTTCCAGTGAAGAACTTCACTGGAGCGACAGGAGTTCGCGACATTGAGATGTTCGTACTGTCTACGATGTTGTTCCTGCCGTCGTCGTTGTTCCCGCTTTTTTCCACACTTTGTGGACATGGAGATCGACATACGCGGCTCTGCGGCTGATGCCGAGATCTCTTCCCGTCTCGCAAGCTTCACTTCACGTGCGAGGAGAAACATCTCGCGAGCGACATCCAAACATTTTACGCCATCCACCTGACCCTCATCCAATCTCTCCACCGCACCCCAGAACACCGCCAACATGGTCAAGCTAGAAGAAGTCCCCGATGAGGAACTCAACGCCGCGCAACCCGGCCCAACCAAAGACGAAGAAGACGAATGGGACACAGACGACGGTCAGCATGCCCGCCCCCCTTCTCAAACACCCGCTCCACCCCCATCATCATCTCCCCCTCATACTCACACCCCTCCACCCAACAGAGTCCGAAGTCTCCGACCCCGAAGACGACGACGACACCCTCGACGAAACCCTCCTCGACCGCCTCGTAGCCCTCAAGGACATCGTACCCCCGACCTACCGCAAGAACCTCTCCAACGCGGCTTCCACGGGTTACACCTGGGGCGCGAAAGCGGCGAGTTTCAGCGGCAATGCGCTGTGGGTGCTGAGCACCTCGGCGCTGTTGCTGGGAGTGCCGTGGGCGCTGGCGTTCAGTGAGGAGCAGCAGGTGCAGGAGATGGAGCGGGAGATGCGGATGCAGCAGAATGCGCAGGGGGTAAGTGGATTGATGAATGGGGACGAGTAGTGGTTGAAGTGTGATGGGATGTGCTGACGTTTTGGCTTGTAGTTGTTGACGCAGGGTGCGCCTACTGGGCAGACGGGCGCGGCGCCTGCGCTGTGAGAGGGAGGACAATGGATTCGACTTGTAGTATATACCTTCCTTCTGCGTCCTGCTTGAGCGAGTATGCCGCTGTATTATGTTCTCTGCTCCTAGTCACCAGAACGCTCAAACCGCGCCTCGCGAGAAAGCTACTAAAACCGCAGGATGTCCGCTTGCGACAGGACACATAGAGTCGCGCAGTAAGCTATATCGGTATGTGGGATCAGCTAGATGGAGGCAACTTGGTATCGAGAAGGCCGGTCTTCAGGCATCGTCACTACTATACGGAAGATTGGGACGCGTACTAAATGCAAGCTGCATTGTCGTACCGATGGACCGCATACTCCCGATACCTGCCTTTCGGAGAGCAGCCAGTACAACAGAATCGCGAACACTGACGAGGCGTTCTCACGACTCCTGTTTTGCCGGACTGCAGCACGCGCGACCACATGGTGCTGGCGCTTTACACTCGCCGGCTTGGGTATTGTGGCCAAGCCTACTGCGTTCACACCGCGCCACTATGGCGCTAGCAGCAACTTCACCCTCCACCGCGAGGAGCTGTGCGGCCTTGCCACCATGGCCATTGTTCACGGCAGCGCCGTCGTCCATCTCAGTGCCCTCAGCGGTCGAGCCACCGTCAACCTCTCCCCCAGAGGCATTCCCATCGAGAGAGGCTCTCTGCTCCGTCGCCGCAGCCACGTCAGGCCCTCCACGTCCAGCCTCACCGCGGGCTCCCCCTGTCCTCTCCTTCACACAACAAGTCGATGGATGCGACTTTCCGCAGCAGACTGAACTGAACAGGTGCCCTGCGCACATGTGCTGGAGCAGGATTTCCGACCATGTGCACGCGACCCGTTCATGGCGACCAAATTAGTCAGCCTTGGTTCCGCCGGTGCGTTTTCGTTCACTGCGGGGCTGGGCGCTGCTGGTGAGTATTATATTGTCATGCATTCCTGTAGTTGAGCAGAGTGGCACGATGCCGGTTATCGTTGTACAGCCCCGCATTGTGTGCTCTACCATTCTTTTCTTTCCAGTTTCGAGATGCTCGCACCAAGACGTCCTGGTCTGATTCCGTCCCGGGGGGGGAGGCGCTTTTGTAGCTCGTTTTGTTGGCTTTATTTGAGCGGCATCGTCTCCGCCAACGAAGGAGTCAGTGAGAGTGGTGTAGAGTATTGTCGATGATCTGGTCAGTACCATGACAGCCTGCTGGGAGTTGTGTCGGCGTTGCATGTGTTTGACGTTTGATGCCTGCCTACCTACATGTACCTACCTAAAGCGGCGGAACGACCGTGCTGTCGGATCGCTGCCCATTGCTTCACTTCACCTCACCTGCCTCCTTGTCCTGTACTATCCCAAACATACACTCGTATTGGGATATCGGGCAGCCTCACAAACCTCTCCCACTCGTTGCCTCGTATTCGTCGCTTGTGAGCTCTTCCTAGAGCACGGAACGTCACATGCAGTTGTCCTGCTTCTCCTTTTGCTCCCACTTCCGCAACTGCACCTCCCGCGAGAACGACGACGACGCTCAGCTTCAGCATGGGCAAGCGAAAGTCTGATGCGGTGGAGACGGTGGCGCAGACGACAATGAAGAAGCTGAGGGTAGCATCGCTCCAGCAGCTGCAGAAGGAGGAGAAGGTCGATGAGAGGTGAGTTCCTTCACTGCAGCCTACCGCCGGTTGTGGCGCAGGTGCCCCCACTTTCCCCATTCACTCAACCCCACGCCGCTCGTCACCGTTCAAGGGCTGCTCGGAGTTGTTGGAAGGAGGAACGCTGTACTTGCCGGCGCTCTACCTAATACCTCTATCACACCGCCGCGTGGGGACCACCACCTCAGCCATGCCGACGATATACTCCTCGGCGCAGAAGACTGCCATCAGCGAATTCACCAGCGTCACCCAGGTCGACAAGAGCAGCGCGGCCAAGCTACTGAAACAACACAATTGGAACGCAAGTGCCGCAGTGAACGCGTGAGGCTCCCACTTTCCCGGCCGTCATCCTGCGCGCATCTTCTCTCCTCCTTCCGCTGGAGCACACGGGCACATACACCACGGCGTTGGGGATCGGCATAGCTGACAGACATGTTCAGCTTCTTCAACAACCCGAGCAGCGCCGGCGCGAACCCCATCCGCAAATCCCTCAACACCACCTTCGACAGATACCGCGACGACCCCCGGAACGAGCCCGACAACATCGACGTCGAAGGCACCTCCAAACTCCTCGGCCAGCTGCAGATCGAGCTCGACGATGTCGGCGCCCTCATCTTCTCCGACATCGTCTCCTCCCCCTCCCTCGGCAAGATCACCCGCGAAGGCTTCGTCGACGGCTGGGCAGAAGTGAACATTGACTCCCTCCCCAAGATGCGCAACCTCGTGCTCCAGCGACGCTCCGCACTACCCAACGACCGCGACGTCTTCAAGAGCGTCTACAACCACACCTTCACCCTCGC